>WHVE01000851.1:0-51711 GCA_015178995.1 Trichophaea hybrida | reverse complement strand
TACTGTTTTGTCCTTTGCCAGGCCAGGTTTGCCATCTGGCATGGTGGATTCATCGCCATTTCAACCATGACATCCAGGTCATTTGTATGGTCTCCGAAGATTCCGCCGATGGACGCAGTAAAGTTATGAATGATTTCCAGAATTCCCCCTGGTGCTCTGTCTTCATTACCACCACCAAAATTGGGGGAACTGGGCTCAACCTCGTTGCTGCCAATCATGCGGTGAATTTTCAGAAGCCTTGGGTTCTCAACGAGCATCAGCAAGCTTTTGGATGGATTGTGCGACTGGGTCAGATGCGTAAGCCTCACACCTGGCTTGTCAACACTGGTCCAAACAGCTTTGATGATAGAGTGACTGTGCTCCTTATGGTCAATGGTACTACTCAGCTACGTGTTTTGCATGGACTGATGAATCGTCTGATGATAAGTAAGGAGAACGTCTACAATGTTCTCAAAACACGCATTGAGGAAACTAATATTCAGGCTGGGATGTTGTCGCAATTGGAATAGCTGCTCGGGTGTTTCTAGGTACACTTGGGTTTGGAATTTCATCGATGGGTCGTTTGGAATGTTTTGTTGATCTGCTGGGGTGCATCTGGGAGTATTCATTGTAGTTGTACGGAGTTTGGGTGGAGGTATTCACTGGGTTTCTTCTTCAAAATGGACTAGATTTTCTGTATCTCTATTATCTCCCATGTGTCACTAGGTCTAGATGTTAGGGAATTGATGGCTTTGGATTAAGGTATATCCAGTTGATATCAGGTGAGAAACAGAACGCAGTTGTGAAGAATTACATATGGTGGTGGTCGAGGGAGTGGTCGAGCTGTCAGGTGACACTTGCTTGCCCACACCAGAAATGGAAAGCAAAGGCGGTTGGGATCGTACTTGAAATAACAATACATTTGATCCTAATTTTCCACGTAATCCCCAGTGCATCAGCCACACACTGAGACTAAGCTCTGCTGACACTTTCAGCTTCCAAAGTGGTACTAGCAATGATTCATATGTGTACTCAGCCCGTCCAAGCTTTCATGACGGACTGAGCTCCAGCTCAAAGCTTCCAGTGTATGGAAAGATCGAGTGAGAATAGATGCTTTGGTTCGACATCATACCAGCTGATAGTCACTCGATTTTTCCGAATGGAAGTTAGGTGCGCCCTGGAGCATCCCCCTGGCAACCGCCGACATAACATGATGTTTTTGTCCCTTCTGCTACATTCCATATCGCCCCTTTTTATCATCTCTGCACACCTACAGCTTAACCCACCTGCCTGCCATTCGAATCAT
The DNA here is from genome assembly GCA_015178995.1 of Trichophaea hybrida. NCBI lineage: Eukaryota > Fungi > Ascomycota > Pezizomycetes > Pezizales > Pyronemataceae > Trichophaea > Trichophaea hybrida. The sequence goes on along the minus strand of WHVE01000851.1, from coordinate 50,426 downwards.
CACAGCTCCACCTGGACCACAAGCCTCTATTTCATCTTCCATTCGGTAAACGCTTTCCTCCACCAGATCTTGTCTTCAGGTGAACTGTCTGTATCTGGATAGACACAATTCACACTACAGAAGATACTATGTGCATTCAGCTGGAGATTGCATATAGCTGCAGTGCAGTATTGCATAAGTTCGATCGCTGCAGGTTCCGAATTTTGATTAAAGGAAACTGCCCAAGGGGTGTATCTCGGATTCCAATGCTGTGCCACGACACGGAATGGGACTTTCCCCAGCACGATCACAGCGGCAGCGGGATCCTGCAGCAGCACGTCTTGCAGATTGATAGAGAGGACTATCGACTGCTAACTAAGATGATTCATTCCGGTTCGCGCATTAAAGCTCTCATTAGTCAAACTGAGCCTGCCGACTGTGTGCTGCTTGTGCTCGAACATGTCGAGCTACTGAGCAAAGCACCACAATACCCAGTGCTGAGCGTGAAACAAAAACGAAAACGAAAACATCAATTATTCGAGTGCAGCTACTCGCATGGCAGGGTATTAGACACATTCGAAGACCATTGAAGGCAGAGATTTCCAGGGCCTATGTTGAAGCCAAAACGGAATGCGAAGCACTGGTATCCCAACGGTAACAACACCGGTAGCTCTCACCTATCCTTACCAATCTGCGTGGTTGATCGGCTATGATAACAGGCATCATAGCAGATATCAGCAGCTCAGGCACTCCCAAAAACTCAGATGCAGAGTATGGGCTTGCATCTAGCTCAACCACGTCTGAGTCTGAATCTTGCCACCTCACAATGGTAAGCAGTCCTGAAGCCCAAATACCCATTTGTCTCACTAACTGATCTCTGAACTCAGTATACAGATTAGCAGCTCAGGTACTCCTCAACTTCAGTGAGAATGAACAGGTTGTCCCTTCAATGTGAACCACTGTGTCACCTTCAGTTCCCTATAAGAAAAAAGAGGTTCTCCAGGTGCACCTGAGCTTTATTCGGACCTCTTCTTCTCAAATCACATTTGGATATATTCTCATCACTTATGGCCTCACAACGTTCTAACTTTACCGCTTCTCAAGAGCGAGATTTTGTGCGCTCAGCAAGGACGGCCAGTCAAAAAGGTTCTCTATGGGTTCCCAGACATGTAAGGCCAGATGAATCTCTAATTTGTATCAAGTAAACCTTCTGGGCCAGCGGAATGAACTGGATGATGTCGAAGAAGACGATAATGAACACCGCGAGAATGACGACTATCCCACGACCCATTCGCACTATGATGATGACGAACTACTGTCAACTCATGGACGGAAGAGACGCAGTCGCAACTCCGGCTCAAAAGGCCTGGAAAGGGCACACTTAGATACCGTTCAGGCCAATGCCCGACTCCAAACAAAGATATTCAAATCAAATCTTGGGAGCACCAATGGCGACTGTTCTTGGTTGTCAACACGCTCACAATCACCTCAAGGCACTCCGCCTCGATCTCCTAGCCAAGATACGACATTCCTCGTTCCAGTGAACCATGCCAAACGGCAGCCTGCAAGGAGTCGGGATTGCTTAGCTGCCCCTCCACCTATTGACGGTACGTCGGAGACAAAGAGCAACAACGATAGCAAAGTGCCACTCCATAACGAAGCAGCTTTCGATTTAGCAAAGGACATCTTGAAATCGGTTGTGAATACTGAAAACCCCTGGCCGGCCGTTCAACAGGACGAATTGAACATTTGTGATAAGGCATGGGATGAAGTTCTTGACGCCATGACCATCCAACAGAGAGCTGTTGGCATACTCAACAGCATGCAACACGTGTGGAAGCACCCCAGTGGACCCAGTGAGCACATCGATGCCCTGACACGTGGAATTGTCAGTTTCCGAAGTATTCTCCAGGTTTCAAAGTTTGATTATACTGATGATCAATAGAATACAGTTGGGTGGGAAAATCAGTGGTATGCGGGGTCGACCAGTCGCTACAGCGAGGCTTATGGTGACTTTACTGTACTCGTTGAAGATATAAGAGAAGCTTCTATGTCTACAGCAGGTGGCCGCTTTGTTGAATGATGTCTCTTGGCTTGGGAAAGAGGAAGATCTCCTGAATGGAACAAAGGAAGTCCAGTAGTTTGTGAGATGCGACTCCACCGCGCTGATCTCTGCTCACTTCTTCGCTTCCAACACCTACCTTGGCAGACAAGAGCATTGCAACAAATTTTGGGACAAGCAAGTAACTTCCAAATTGATTTGCTGGGCTGCGACAGCACTCAACTGTGCCTTGAGGGACTACGAGACAGGAACAAACAGCGAACCCTCTCGGGACTTCCGCAGGGAGATATTCAGCCGTCAGTGTACCCCCTCGATCCTATAATTAATGGCTACTAACGTTTCATATAGCCTTGTAAGACATATGCCGGAGACACTGGAATTCCATTGGTCCTGGTCACCAGGCAGCCATCATTGAGCATATGGACAGCTATATGGATGCAAGAATTGCAAGTTCTGCCGAGCACTTGACCCATTATGTAGTACCAGATGCAGCAGGGGAGGAAACGGAAAACCTGGCAGCTGTGTTCAAGTGAAAGTCTGTTTCTCAGGGGTTGTGTTTCTTGGGGATTGTGTTTCTTGGGGATTGTGTTTCTCAGGGGTTGGGTTTCTCGGGGTTGTGTAACACCGGGAGCGTCACTCCAGATTTACCCGGTCAAACAGTATCCGTACTTAATTCGGGACTGCTTTGAAGGTAGATTATGAGCTTCACTCGGGATGTGGAAATCACTAAAAGATTTTGAATGAAAACAATAGGCTTTCTCTGATGCGTATATTGTTAAAGCTTGTTCTCCTCGCTGAGAAGGTTGATACCCTTTCTACCCTCGAAGAACTCAGAGGTCTTTATACCTCTTTCTTCGCTTTATAACAAATACTTCTATCTAGAGCTCCAGCACCATAACCACCTTCGAACCAATGCCCGCTCATTGCAACTACCGCGGCCCTCCATCTCTCGATCCTCTATCGTCTTTATCGTAATTAGATTATAATCAGACCATCGGTACCCTTCATGACATCAAGCTCCCGGGATTGTGCCTCCGGACCAGTGGTATCCTTTCGATCTGATGACCTCCAGACGAATAGGCCTCTTTCGATAGAGAGCAGCTTCGCTGTTCACAGTCGGCACGTATTCTCAGGCCTCCGGCAGTCGTCGGCTCTTTGGCTGGCACCATTCAGTTGCTTGCCAGCTGTCCGTTCGTTGTCAGCTTCCTGGCCGATGCCATTGAGCTGTGTGCCGGTTGTTCGTTTGTCGTCGGCGATTCGGAGCAGAAGCGACTGCGGCTATTAACTAGCCATCGTTGCTTATCGATGGTGTGGGTGTTCGTTTGCTTGCCATCCGAAAGATTGGCTCTGGCATCCGAGACGAGTGATAGCCGATGACATCTGATCAGGGAAATCGCGGGTGATCGTACGTGACCCCGCTGCGAACTTGCTAGGTGTAACAGGTTGTGTCTCTCGGGGGTTGTGTTTCTCGGGGGTTGTGTTTCTTTTGTCAAGGTCGGGTCGAGGTGCTGCTGGGGGGCAGCATAGATATATGTTGTTTTAGTTGATAGTGGCAGGCTGCAGTAGATGAATGCCAAAGATGTATGCGATGCTACAGTCACATCTGAATGTGGGTGACACACCATGATTCCAGCTGGAAATGAAGAAATAGATCCAGGTGCTCCTGAGTGATCCTAGAACATTCTGGAGGTCTACAGAGAGCTCAGATGCGGCCACCGAGGACTTTGCTGCGCTTTGGCATTCTTTCGGAGCACCCTCAGAAGTGGTTACGGAGTACACTCTTGCAATACAGGAATCTCCCAGAGCACCCTTAATGGCCTCAGAAGTCGCTACGGAGTACACTTTTGCAATACAAGAATCTCCCAGAGCAGCTTCAAGACATGTGGGAGAACAAGGGAGTGTGTTGAGGCTGCATTCGCCGGTCCCAGAGGACTCCCGGAAGGTCTGCAGAATGCGTCATTCAAAATCAACCTCTGCAACCTCTGGAGGGTCCCGGGGCTTCTGGCACCAGACGAATGACTTTGCTGATGTGGGTGTTGCAATATCCCCTGTTCCAACGATTGGTAGATTTACTGGCCAGACGACAAGTGGGAGCATATCTGTGATCAGTGTGTAGAGAAACAACGCTTATTAGGATTCGAAATGAGCAATTACCTTCATCAATCACCTTTCAAAGATACATGTAGCCATGTCAAGCAGCAGTATGAGCGATGGGCCTGGCTATATCAAGATTGCGAAAGTGGATCAAGAAATAATGGTGCTCATGATATTGGTGGATTTTACAACGCTGAGTCAACAAGATGGCCTGACAGCAGCCAACAAAATGAAGGACTACATAGCCGGCATGGCAGGAGCACCAGCATCTCAAATCGAGAACCAAATAGAGCAATTAAATGAACAAATCGTCACCCAAGCAACAATCATTGGAACAGCTGAAGGATGAATCTCCGAGTTGATAAAAGAAGGGGAAAAACTCGAACAAAATGAGGCAAATACAGACAAGGAATTGGAACTAACACAACAAAGAGTCAAGAACTTCAAATCAAGAGTACCTGCCTTTACACACAGGGATTTACAAATCAAAGTCACGGAATTAGAACAACAATTAGCAAACAGAATGCTGACAGATACGGAGGTATTAAAGCAGGATCTCAAAGATACACCAAAACAATTGAAATTGATAGGAGAAGAGAGAAACAAATATTGTGATCAGGTGAAAAGAGTGTTCACACTCGCGTGGTAGTAGTAGCGCACACAAGGGGCATCAAGGCTGCAAAATTCTTTGATTGGCAGGAACAGTCAGAAGAGCACTTCGAGGATTGATGTCACAATTAGCAATGAAAATTGCAGATGAACCAACACTATTTTTTGATGAGCAATCCAAAATGCGATATGCAGCAAATCAACTGGAAGGTGTAGTGTTAAATCAGATCCAGCCATACATCAGCAGAGTTACTGGTAACCTCAACCTCCCATCGTTGGAAAAATTGTGGGACATATTACAGCTTGCCTTCGGAGATAAAGACATTAGAGCCACTGCCAATCGAGAACTCCTTAAGCTTCGACAAAAAGACCGAGAATACTTTCAGTATTAGGCAGAATTTCAACAATGGGTGCCAGATGTTGACTGGAACAAAGCGATCCAAGTAAACGTGCTAGAACAGGGCTTATCTGAAGAATTGAAAGATTGACTACAACATTGCAACATCCCGAAAGACCTCGCAGAATTCGTCAAACTCTGCTTAAAAAGAAATTCACAGATCTGTGCTTGAGCCACTTAAAAAACATCAAGAAGATGGACAGCGGGATACAAGAAGGCTGAAATCACAAACCACAGCACATCTACCCCATCAACCCCAGAAACAGCACCTGCAGGAAGTGTGGCAGGATGTCATGGCCCTACTCCAATGGATCTCTCGGCAGTCAAAGGGAAGAAAATTACTCTAGAAGAATGCAAGCGGCAAAGGGAAGGAGGACTTTGTATGTACTGCGGAGATAGCAGGCACTTCGCAGCATCATACCCAAGGAAGTTGAAAGCAGCATCAAGAGAAGTGGAAGTAACACCATTTCAGGATTCAGGAAAAGAAGTAGAGCAGGAAGTCAAGTCAGGAAAAGTTTAAGCCAGTGCAATAAAGATGGCAATTGCGCTGGGCACGAATCTCCTTTGTCTACGGTTGTTAAGTCTTGTTTTGGAATTTCACAGTCCTCGATTAGTAGTGCAGAGATTAAGGAGTCTTTAATCGAATGCAAGCATTTTGTTGTGAAATGTTCACTGAAAATCAGAGACAGGTTAATCGATACGCCCGCTGTAATTCACTGCGGAGTCATGGGAATTGTATTTGTGGACAAAGATCTTGTTCACCATCATCAATAAGAAAAAAAGGGATCACAAGTGTCAAGAGAGTTGGAGGTTATCGATGGATGGCCTATAGAATTAGAAACCATTACAACCATGGCCAAGTAAAATATAAGAATACGATCACATCAAGAGTACCTACCAGCATTCTAAACCAAGTTGGGGCATTATCCGATCGTATTAGGATTGCCATGGTTACAACTTCATGACGTAACAGTGAAATTCCTGGCCCAAACGATCCGCTTCAAAAGCAGCTACTGCCAACATCATTGCCAACATCATTCGAGCGTATGGGTATGGGGCAATCACATGGAAACAACATCAGCAGATCCGGAAAGGCCGAAATTGGAAATCTGCGCAGTAGCCACATCACTTTTCGTAAGAAATATCAGAAGGGCGAAACTCAAGGTTTTCACCATCACACAGCACGAAATCAATAAGTCATTGGTAATGAATGATCTACAAGAAAAGTCGCTTGAAGCAGTCATCCCCAAGGAATACCACGAATTGCTACCCCATTTCAGCGAGATAATCACTGAAACGCTACCACCGCACCGACCCTATGATGAAAAAATTAAGTTATAGGAGAGCTTTACACTTCCGTATGAACCTATTTACAGTTTATCTCGAGAAGAACTACAACTTTTGAAAGAATGGATAGAGAAGAACTTGTCCAAGGGATTCATCCGGTCATCTTCATCACCTTGTGGCGGCTCACCACTCTTAGCTCCAAAACCAGGAGGAGACCTGAGACTCTACGTTCACAACCGAGACCTAAATGAAGGAATAATGAAGAACCAGTACCATCTACCATTGATCCAAGAAACACTGCTAAGACTGTCAAAGGCCCGCTATCACACCAAGTTAGATGTCCGTGATGTGTATAACGTGATAGAAATCGCAGAGGGGAATGAGTAGAAACTGGCCTTTAGGACCCGCTATGGACTTTTCGAATCATCAATTATGCCTTTCGGACTCATCAACGCACTGGCGTCGTTCCAAAAGTTCATCAATGATATGTTACGACCATTCTTGGATATATTCTGCACGGCTTTTTTGGGTGATCTTCTTATCAACAGCAACAATGTGAAAGAATACAAGGAATATGTCTGAGCAGCAATGACATCTCTTAAGGAAGCCGGCCTCTACCTCAAAGTAGAATAATACAAGTTCCACAAGGAAGAAGCTAAATACCTAGGGTTAGTTGTTGGAATAAATGCAATTAGAATGGATCCGGAGACAGTCCAAGCAGTTGAAAACTGAAAGCACCAGAGAAACTTAAAGAACTCCAAGCCTTTTTAAGCTTTGCTCACTTATATCGACAGTTCATACACAATGACAGCAGGGTGGTACAATTGCTAACCAAACTTTCGAAACAGTTAGTACCTTTTCATTGGGGACCAGATCAAAAAAGGGCTTTCGCAGAACTCAAAAGAGCCATTACCACGTCACCAGTGCTAACCTATTTCGATTATGAAAAAGGGATTGTCCTCAAAACCAACTCCTCAAGTTACGTATCTTCAGGAGTCCTCTCCCTGTTCGACATCCAAGAAGTACTACACCCAGCGGCCTTCTTCTCCAGAAAACATTCACCTGCCAAGGAAAATTATCAAATCTACGATCATGAAATATGTGCAATAGTCAAATGCCTGGAACAATGGAGACCCAAATGCGAAGGTTCAACACATCCTATTAAGATCCTCACTAATTCCAAGAACTTGGAGTACTTCATGACTTCCAAATTGCTGAATCGCAGACAAACCAGATGGTCCGAGTTCTTGTCAAGGTTTAAGTTCACGATAGTCTACTACCCAGGAACACAAGGTCAGAAACCCGATGCACTCACAAGAATGCCAAAAGATATTCCTCCGAAGGGGGGGGCAAAAAAAACCCAACAAATTGTATTAAAAACGGAAAACCTCAACAAGAAACTGCGCACCAACCTGGTAGTAGCATTCATGGAAACAGTATACCTTGATAACGACTCAGTAAATCCTGACGAGCGGTGGAATTGGGTAAAGAATATATATAAGCAATGCCCAGAGTTAGGCACATACAGGAAACAACAACTGGAAGTCTCTGAATTATAATCAATCCAACCGACGGACAAAGATAAGCTCAAATGGATCCAAGAATGCCATGACTCTCCGGTCGCAGAACATCCAGGACGAGCAAAAACTTATGACTGGCCAAGCTGAAGTTACTCCTGGAATCAGATGAGGAAGGATGTGGACCGCTACATACAAAATTGCCACATATGCCAGTGGGGCAAGGCAACCCACCGAATAACTCATGGCTTGTTACGACTGTTAGAAGTACTGGAGCAACCATGGATGGACTTGAGCATGGATTTCGTAGTTGGACTACGAGAAAGCGAAGGATTCGACGCAGTATTGGTAGTGGTCGATTGCCTAATGACGATGCAACACCTGGTATCTTGCACTTACAAAGTGGATGGAAAGAAGCTGGGCGAAATGTACATCAAAGAAGTGTCCAGACTGCACAGACTGCCCGAACCAATAGTGTCCAATCAAGGTCTGCAGATCACTTTGGAATGCTGGAAACATGTCTGCGAGAGATTGGGAATCGAAGGAAGGTTGTCAACTGCATCCCTTCTTCAGACGAATGGCCAAACTTAAAGAGTCAACACGGTAATAGAACAGTACCTCTGGAACTTCGTCAATCATCAGCAGGATAATTATGTCCAGTGGCTACCATTGGCGGAATGTGCAGCAAACAATCATACCTCGGAAATGACCAATTTCCTCCTGTTTTTGGCAATTACGGCTTTTACCTGCAAATGACATTCGGCCAACATCCAGTGAGGTATCGCAACGATATTGGTGAGGTAAACGCCCAGCAGATGGCTCAAAGGATGGAGCAACTGTTCAGCGAACTCAAAGCAGAAATGAAAAGTGCCCAAGCTGTACAGTCTGAACTGACCAACAAATTCTGAAGAGTTGAAACGGAGTTACAGCTGGGAAATACAATATGAATTGATGCCAGAAACCTATCAACAACCCAACCCAGTAAGACACTGGACTGGAAACGTATTGGACTATATGAAATCACGGAGGTCGTCAGTCCATGGGCCTATAGAGTTAAGCAACCAAATCAATTACACATTCACAACATTCAACCGATATGCAGATTGGAGAAGGCTGCACAAGATTCTCTGCTGAATCAAAAGCAAGAACCACCACCACCGGAAATAGTGGACAGAGAAGAGGAGTACGAAGTTGAACACATACACAATTCTAAGCTGTTTCGCAGACAGCTGCAGTATTTGGGAAAATGGATGGGCTACAACGAGCACAGCTGGGAGCCCACAACCAACGTAGATGGACTTACAGCTATCGATGACTATCCCACCGAACAACCTGGCAAGCCCAGATTGTGAACCTCGTAGGGACTTGTAATTGGAGAAGAGGGAGCAAATGTCATGGTTGTGTTGAGTGACGATCGATGGTAGAGTAATGATCTGTGAATAATATAAAAGATACCAAACTATGGCAATGAAATCAGGTTTTGAATGAAAGCTAAGGCATGACAAGAATAAAATCAGGTTTCCAGCAGAGGCTAATGCATGACGAGAATGAATTCAGGTTTCAAGTAGAGGCTCAAGCACAACGAGAATGAAATCAGGTTTCAAGTAGAGGCTAAAGCAGAACGAAGATCGATATCAGGTTTCGATTCATGTTTTATGGAAAACAACCAAATCGTACGAAAGTGGTATTCAAAGACAGCAGGAGTTCGGATGTATTATAGAACGAGTGAATCACTGTATTTAAATCAGGCGTTTGGCAGAGGACAAGTTTCTTTCTTCACTTGTTCTTTTGTCTATCAAACAATCAATTAGCTCCGGCTATCACTTCTTTCACATTCAGCGATTCTGGATCGAGTCTCTTGCGTACAGTCTTTGTTTCCTTAGCTACAGGCTATTCTTGATTCTTAAGCCCTCCGTCATTCAAATTTTATAATCCTTAGAACTCTGTACCCTGAACCTTCAACACCCAGCCATGAATCCTTGACAATTACAATCCAGGGAACTGATAGTAAAATTCTATTACCTGGATATAATACTAAACCAAAAGATTAAGTTTTTATATTTAATTGAATACTAAGAAGAAATAATAAATAATGATAATCAATTACAATACTTTAAGGACTGATACTGAATAGCAATACTAAGAAACATTACTTAGCAATAATACCGCTTGATAATAATTGGAAACAATCTCTAACCAAAATAGTAAAGAATGATACTACATTACAATATTGAACAACAATTCGAACAATTAACATTCAATCACAATAGTACATCTGAAAATTGCAAAATATTAGACAATATATACTGTATATTCATGAAATATAAACGGTTAATAGACTATCATATACAGCATGCTGACATGTATACCTTGTACATATATTCTTCCCATGATCCATACTTAGTGTCAAGCCACCCTCATAGTATATCAAAGCTGATATCCCCTTTATCTTTTCTAATTTTCTTAACTTTGATACTAGTTAATATTTTAAGTTTATACTTGGCGAGTTTTTTTTTTTGATCAAACCCAAATATTACTTTTACATTCTATAGTCTCTTATATTTGCCATCCAGAACATGCCCAATTTATCCAATTAAAAGAAAATGGAAAGAGGCATTACTATTGAAAAAGCAATTGAACATTACCTTGGTAAGTACTCTTTAGTTCCTTCTCTAAAATATCAAAATAATATCAATACTAATATATTAAACAGCTACCAAATCAATTGAGATTACATCAGTAGCAAAAACTGCTACTCCGAAGATGTATGAGCAGTTTGGATCAATGACCTGGATTTCTGCTTCAGAGATGGGGAAATTTCTATTGCAATTACTCCACCACATTCAACTTCAGAACTGGACCAAAATGATTTATCAGAACGTCTTCGACCTGATTGAAATAGGAGAAATTTCTGCTGAAAACAGTGTTAGTATCCCTCTTTTATCATTCTAAACAAAAATAATTTCATATTAATCTTTGGTTCAAGATATAATGACTTCTAATACTGGAATAATTAAAGTTGAAAGCTTCAAAAAGCAATCACACAGCAAGATGTAACCATCACCAGAGCAATTGACTGTCTGTATCACAATTCAAATTCCCATAAGACCAATACTAAATGGTTGTAGAGGACTTCAAGGTCCACAAGTATTAGGGAGTTCAAGAAGACCAAAAGTACTACTTTTGTTACTATTTCTGATAAAGAAGAAATTGGAACAGCATATGAGGAGACTGAAGAGGAGGTGGTATATTCAACAGGTGAAATCTTGAATGAAAAAGCAATCCAACTGGAAGTGGTACCAGCTCTGTTGCCCAATAAACAGATAGTATCTGTCAGTATTCTTCCAACAGCAGAGGCTACTGCACTGTTCTCTTCAATAGACAATAGTTGGTATTGCAAATTTAATATTCTAGTAACAATATTAGTAAATACTAATGGATAGTTCATTTAAATACTATTGAAATCATGGTTATGGACAATAAGATTTCTCTGGAAGATGCAATTCTTATAGAGGTTGTGCCAACATGGAATCAGACTTCTTAGTCAGTGGGGTTGGAGATGCAGATATTGGAACATAATTTGTAAAAGAGCCAGAATCTGAAATTGAATGAACAGGAGCTAATAGTGAGTTTGATACTAGAGGTGATACTAAGTAATTTAGAATGATACTGATAGTATATATTTATAGTTCAGAGTTTCAGAGACTATGGATTCATACAGGAAAATACTGTTCCACCCTATTCTATCAACCGCAGCAAACTTATTGATATCACTGGCTTGCTTGGAGTCCAAGCTCTATATACTCCAAATTCTTCAACAGCTCCAAAAGAACTAAGACTTCCTGGGCATTCAATTACTTTAAAGCTACCAAAATCTGTCACCAGCTGAGTCTTTGATGAAATCTTCCATCAAGGAGTGTTCGGAATTTCAAGGAGATTCCAGATATTGGATATGAAGTCTGTTCCTAGTATGTATATTTTCAATACTACAGTTGAAATGTTTGCGGAATAATGAGACTAATTGTACTGAGCAATAGATATGGTTCTTGAAGGTTATGTCAAATCTAGAATTATAGACCATATAGGGCTATACCCACTCACCAATAATGAAGAGATTGCAAAGCTGGAAAATACAGTTACTCAAATAAAGAACAACTTGAAAGTATTAACAACAAATTAGCAGATCAAGAATAATGATAATCAGAGATTCAAAGAGAAGACAAACAAACTTCAAAGAATAATATGGGAATTGAAGACTAAATATAGTATCATCAAACAGGAATGTCAGGTATTGAAAACAGAACTGCAGAAAAAAGATGATGAAATTACTGCTTAGAAGGAGAAAAGGATCACCAACAAAGATTAGCTTCAGCAAATCATTAGGGAAAAGGTGTATGAAACTTTTCAGGAGGATATTAATCTTTGAAATATTGTTGAGAATTTAGTTTTTCCAGAATTTTTTCTTACTATCATGTTTGTTGAAGTTTGTTTCTTAGTATTTTTGGCATGAATAGTTATTATGATTTCCAAACTAATTTTTAAAGTAGTTGCAATCTAGCATTTGAAATTAAAAATTGGCTTTACAGGAGACAAGTGATAGTAGGTAGCCAGAGATGTTTCAACATGATCAGATTGTGATAGAATATTGTGATATACATTGACTATTATAATGGATATAAGTAGAGAATTGTGATATGCACTCAATGTTGTTAGATATATTACAGATTACTGGGTTTTGTAGTCTAACAATTGAAACTAAGTTAAAATTATTCTGAATATATTCAAATAACAATATTCAGAATGAATACTAAGAAATACTACTGAATAACAATACTGAGAAATGATATCTTATTACAATTCTCAGTGATCTTTCTGATATATAATATTCAAGTATATTACCGAATCATAATAGTCAGGATTGATACTAAATCTTGATTGTAAAGCACAATAGTTAATTACAATACTAAGAAATAAAACTAAATCACAATATTACAAATTAACTAAATCATAATATTTCCGAATAATACTAAATCAAAATACTGATCATCAATACTAAATCCATATATTAAGTAAAAATACAAAATTATGATACTGAACAATTGTACTCAAGAATGATTTCTAAAAATAATACTGAATTGAAATAGTAGAAAATACTAATTAATTCAATCTCCAAATGATAATACTTATTATTAATACAAAATAATAATACATAATACCAATACAAAATTACAATGCTAAGAAATAAAAATCAATTCCAATATTACAGAATAATACTAAATCATAATCCCATGGAATAATATGAAATCACAATGCTGAATATTAATGCTAAATTTTCAGCTTAAGGAACCATATTATATAACGATACTGGATAATTGTACTTGTGAATATTACTTAGAAATAATACCAAATTGTAATACAAAAAATTCATAATCCATTCAAATACTATGAAATTATATTCAATAACAATACTGAAAATGAATATTGAATTACAATACTGAGTAACAATATCAAATTGCAATATTAGAAAATAATACCTGATCATAATACTAAGACATAATACTTCAAAAGAATGCTCAAATACAATTTTAACATTTGATAATTTTTCATAATATTCAGTAATAATACTGCATGACAATTCCAAGAATCGATGCTGAATTACCATATGAAATAATAATACTACATTTCAAAACGCAGCAATAAAACTTAATTACAATGGGAACCAATATTGCAAAATGAAAATATTATAGAACAATTCCAATCTGAATACTAGAGATTAATAGCAAATTATAATACTAAGTAAGAATATTTAATTACAGTATTGAAAAGTTATACCAAATCATAATACTAGGAAATATTTGTAAATTATATTAGTAATGACTAATTTCCTATCTTGCTACAAAGAATTAATATTTTATTATAATAGCAAATGATACCACCAAATAACAATACTGACAAATAATACTAAATCAAAATTCCAAGCCATAATACCAAGTAAGAATTGAAAATCACAATATTAAACTATAATAGTATGAAATAATATTTAATTATAATACTAAGAAATTGAACTTCAATTATAAACTTGAAATTAATAATAAATTACAATACTAAAGAATGATACCAAATTCCAATAGTAACAATCAATACTAAATCTCAATACTAATCCCACTACTAAGAAAAAATATTTAATTACAATACTAAGGAATACTACCAAATCACAGTACTGCCAAATAATACTAAACAGAATAATCACAATTAATATTGAATCACAATCCTTGGAATAAATATTTTATCACAATGCTGAAGAATTGAAAATATTGACAGTACTAGTGTTAAGGGGGTACTCCTGCGTGTGTAGATGCAGATCAATATCGTTGAACTGGATGTCAATATAATCTGATTGTAATGACTAGGACGAAATTGAAGATGCGTAATTCGATGGTAAATTGTTGTAGTCGTTGTGCGGTATGGAGATATACTGGCATGTGCAGGGTACGGCCTCTACCTTAGATATTGTAGGAGTCTTGTAGGTAGTTCTCTGATGACTTGTTGTAAGCTACTTGCGAGGGATACTTGCCTGTTTCGCAAAAGTGGTAATAATCGGCCACAAGATTGTTGTATCGTAGAAACTCAAGCAAGAAGTCGAGATGGGCTTCAGTTTCACAATACTGATGTAAATAGGCAGTATTGTAGATAATGATATCTTCTCGTGCGTATTGGGACATAGATAAAAATAATTTTCTTAAGGTGAAAACATAATAATATTTCAGGTGGTTTTCCGCTGTTTGTTGTTCGGACTGTGGATTGTGGCTAGAGCTTGATCATTGTGATAAACCGTGGGTTTATGTGGTCTTTTCATATGTGACTATTTCCACATCAGAGGTATATTAGTAAGGAATGACGGTACTTCTCTAATACTGTGATATGTGTGTGTAGTACTATCTCGATAACACTTATTCCACCGAGGTGGGTGTTTGCACAACCTCCGATCGTTGCTTCAGAGCCGATCTCGGTAGTTGATTGCGGAGAGTTTCCGTTTCACAATGTGTGGTGGTGTGAACTCTTCACTGGGCATCCCAAAGGTTATCCCGTATCTTGTGATGACGTTGCTGACACGCGTATCACACCATTACTTCGTATTTGTTCTCTTTCCTCTCCATGAGTGGAATAGTGATCGAAGGTTTAATGAGCTGCCAACCAATACTTTACCACGTACCTAGTGTCATTGTGTCTTATCCGTATTCCCTGATGGGTGGTGCGCACTCTCAGTTATCGTGTTTTGCAAACGCGACAGAGCTGGGATTCAACAGTCTAGATCCGAACACTTATCTTTTAGGTTGACTTAACTACCAGGGTGCAGTTAGCTTATCTCTGTTGATGACTTGTCCCGTGACATAGCAAAGTCCCTCATACGAAGATAATATCGTTCGTCCAACTATTCTCAGGGAACTGCATGCAGCTCCAAGTATAGTTTGATCCCAGTATTAGTTTGATATTGAGTAGCACTGGTCTGATTCATAACACACAGCTGACCCTAAAGTCTCTGCAAGGCAGTCATGTATGCTTCGGCAGTTTGGTTTTGTGTGTTCCATGCCTTGGCCAGCACCGAAGGATACTTCCTTCAGTTACTGTCAGATCGAGTGTGCGTATTGTCTCCCCATGGGTTAGCTAGCCCATTTTGTTGAAACATGGTATCGGAGCTTGGAATATTATGGGAATTTCACCCGGCTATGTTTGGCCTTCTGCTGACTTATCAGTAGACATCCACAAGGGTGTATTCTCAACCACCTGACACAAGTTGTCACATGGTGAGCCTGGGAGACAAAGTCTGATGTACCTCATACGCATGATAAGGGAAAACCCCTAACAACTATGGAATATTACTAAATTACATCTCTAAGAAATATTATTATAACTGAAAACTAAGAATTATTATGAAATGCAAATATGAAAAGATAATACCAAATGTAAAAAAATACTGGGACAAAATACTAAATTAAAATACTACAAAAGAATACTCAGTAAGAATAGTAAATTACAATACTAAACTATAATACTAATTCATCAAGCTAGGGTAAAATAGTATTGAAGATTTGTATATCATGTTACCAAGGAATAATAGTAAATCCTAATACTAAGGATCAATATGAAATACCAATACTCAAAGACAATATCAAATCAAAATAATAAAACACAATACTAAATCCAAATTGTATCAAAGAATACTACATAAAAATGGTATAATTACAATACTAAGCAATAATACTTATTGATCATACTATGGTATAGTGGTATAACAAATTAATCAATCACAATACCAAATGATTGCACTTCATTATTATACTCAGGAATACTACCAAATTACAATTCTAAGAAATAATACTAAATTACAATTGTATATAATAATACTCATTTCCAATACTGAGGATTAGTATTAACTCAAAAAACTGCAAAATAATATCAAATAAATATAGTGATTAATAATCCTCATTTACAATACTAAGAAATATTACTTGATCATATTACTATAGAACAATACTATAGAACAATACTGAGGATTAATAACAAATTATACTACTATATACAACTATTTGATTATAATACTATATAATTATTCAAAATCACAATATTATTGAATATTTTCACAGTATAATACTATAGATTGATATGAAATTTGAATACTGAGAATTGACACCAAATCCAAATATCAAGATATATTGCAAAATTCAACTACTAAGCAATTGTACCAATTTGAATTACCAAGGAATCATACTGATTCTCAATACTAAACAAAATTACTGAATCATAATATTAACAAATAATATCAAATTTCGATACTGATCTGCAAATACTAAGTTTTTATAATTATTTTATAAAAATACTTATGATAAATAACAATTGAAATCTGTCGTGCTGATATTGTCACGGTTGTGTCGAGTGAGGATCGAAGAAGGAATAAGGATCGATGAAGGGGAAAGGGAATACGAAAGGAAAACAGGTTTCGATAGAAGGAATCAGGTTGTGTTGGAGGAATCAGGTTTCGTTGGTTGCGTTGTAAATATGGCGTGATGGTTATGGCATAGGCCACGGATGAAAGGGTTGCGTACATAGTTGGGTGGAGTTAGGATGTATTTTGTAACGAGTGAGCAAAGGTGACGACGGTCGCGTTAACTGTATATAAGGATGCTGGATTTGCGGAGGATAGGTTTGTTCTTTACTCGTTCTCTAGTCTACAAAACAATCAATAGCTTCGGCACCAACCTTTGTTCACATTCTGTGATTCCGGATTTCGAGTCTCTTGCTTGTTACGCAGTACCCGCGATCACTGCACCACCGCACAATACCTCTGTCATAGTTTGGTTTTTATAACCCCTAGAACTCCGAGCCTTGAACCCTGACAGAAGAATGAGTCTAAATCGATTCTACCGGTTATATTTCAGTATATGTGCCGCTATTTTCATCGAAGCGGCTGCTACTTTTGCCATAGACCTTGCAACTCCCTCTGTTCCGTGTTTAAATCAGTTGGAAACTTCGAAAACAAGCTCACAGTACACAGCTTTTGGAGACACTCCTGCGTTGTGTGCCTGTGGAAACACCGACGAGAAGGATCCGCGCTGTTTTAAATGCAGCATACGATAAAAACAAACCACAACAATCCCGAATCAATTTCTTCGACCTAGCTGGTCGAACCCTCAACCTCTTCGAACAAGAACCCCTGAACGCCTTCGATAGCATCGACGCTATCCTCAACGAATCCGAGGAACCTTTGGAAGCATACTTCTGGGACGAACCACAAGCAGTATCTCCTTGGAATAGCTACTGGACAGAAGCAGCAAGCAACGGAGGAGGTCTCCAAATCGACGACGCAGTATTCAAAAACTTCTGGACCAAGTACTACGGTCTTCACGTCGATTGCCAAAACGAAGAACCGTGCTACTGCGAACATAACTGCGGAGGAACACATACAACAATCGGAAGAGCAGCAGAAGCTCAATCAACAATATCAGAATCTACGATCAAGGCAACACAGAAGGACATAGAAAGCCAAATCTCGTGGGCAGATTACAACGAACGAAAGGCGAACAAGGGAAAGGGAGTTGACCGCGAGTTGCATCTGGCTCCCTTACCAACCCCGCTAATTATCGTAACAACACCCAGCAAACACGAGGTGTTTTCTGGTAGATGGTCAACCCGTTTCTAGAAGCAGAAATCGAAGCGGCAGTTCAACAAATCCAAGGCAACATAGACAAAGTCAGAAACTGTTTGTCAGAACCTCGCCTCCTCACGGCCGCCTCTCTACATCATCAGAAAGATGTCTGGAGAAGCTTCACGATCGACTCGCGATGTCACGTTGACCGGAGCCTTACAGATGGAGCTGGAAATCGTGGCAACAAAAGATACAGAAACCATGAGCGAAGTACAGCTCAGGGAGCACATCGGGGACATCAACAAAGGGCTGAAAGCAATAAGCCAACTACCAACGACCAGCAGATTGAACGAATTGCTCAAGGAACAGCAATCTGTGAAGAATGCGGAAGTACGAATATCGGAATTGTTGGCAGAAGGAGAAAAAGTCGTGCAGGAAAGGGACAATCTGAAGCAGGATTACTGCTTACTCAACAAGCAGCAGCAGCAACAGAAACACCGCAAACATGCAGTCATGGGGACCTGGTTGAAGAAATCCGGATCCTAAAACAAGCATTGGAGGAAGCAAATCCAGACCTGGCAGAGTTGAAACAAGATCTGGAAGATGCTCAAGCTCAAATGGAGAAGTTTAGGGATCTGGCGGAGGAAAATCGACAACAGGTAACCAGGATCCTGAAGTTAACGGAAGGAAGAAGGGAGAAACAGGAGACAGGACGGACAGGGAGGAGCGAGAGGAAAAGGTGAACGACATCACCAGCTTCTCAGGAGAAGATAGGAAGGAACTTCGAGGTGGAAGGTGCAGCTGGCGTTAAAGATAGCTGGAAAACCCAAGGCATTCAACAACGAACAGAAGAAGCTGAGGTATGCAGTTGGATGTCTGAAAGGAGTGGCTCTGGCACAGTTAATGCCACACTGTGACGAAATCTCAGGGGAAGTCAAACTCAATACCCTGAAAGACCTAGTTGACCTGCTGGATGTAGCATTCGGAGATCAAGACAGAGCAGCAACAGCAAAGAGAGAACTCGAGAAACTCAGACAAAGAGACCGCGAATTCTCCCAGTACTACGCGGAATTCCAAAGATACGTAGTAGACACCAAATGGAACGAAGATGCACAATTGGACGCATTACGGAAAGGGCTGTCCAACGAACTCAAAGATTCCATACAGCACATCGAGGAGCCAGAAAGCATGATCGAATTCGTTAAGATGGTGTCGAAAAGAGATTCACAGCTGAGGAGAAGAGCCGCGGAAAAGAAATCCGGAAAGTGGGAAGGATATAAAAGGTCCGATACAACGACCAACACCACATCTGCCCCAGACGCAGCACCTGCAGGATCAGTCGCAGGTTATCACGGCCCCGCTCCAATGGACCTCTCGGCAGTCAAGGGAAAGAAGATTACACCTGAGGAAAGGAGGAGACGAAGGGAAGGGGACTATGTATGTACTGTGGGGATAGCAGGCACTTTGCAGCATCATGCCCAAGGAAGTTGAAAGCGGCATCAGGACAAACGGAGGTATCACCTTTTAAGAAGGCAGCAAATGAGGGAGATGCAGATTCGACAACAGGAAAGGGAAAAGAAGTGGAATCGGGAAAAGTTTAGTCCAGTGCAATAAGGATGGCAATTGCGCTGGAAACGAATCTCCTTTGTCAGTTAATGCTAGTTTTGGTATTTCGCAGTTTTCTATATCAAGCGCAGAAATAAAAGAGTCTTCTATGGAAAGCAAACATCTCGTTGTGAAATGCTCGCTGAAAATAGAAGACAAGATCATTGATACCCACGCTTTGATAGACTGCGGAGCTACTGGAATAGCATTTATTGACAAAGATTTCGTCCGCCATCATCAGTTATTGGAACAAGAATTAAAGGAATCAAGAGAATTAGAAGTTATAGATGGAAGGCCCATCGAATCAGGAACCATCACCACTATGGCTAAATTGAGCTTAGGCATACGCGGACATCAGGAGCAACTACCAGCATTCGTTACGAAACTCAGACACTATCCAATCGTACTTGGATTACCATGGCTACAACTCCACGATGTTACAGTCAAATTCCAAAAGAAAAGAATAGGATTCGAAAGCAATTACTGCCAGAAGCACTGTCAACATCATTCGAGCGTATGGGTATGGGGAAATCATATGGAAACAACGGAATCTGATGGATCAAAACTGGATATATGTGCCATAGCAGCAGCCCCATTTATGAGGCGGAATAAAAAGGAGAAACTCAAGGTGTACGCGGTAACTTTATACGAAATCAACAAGGCCCAAGAAGTCAAGGACCTTCAAGAAAAACCGCTGGAACAGTTAATTCCTAAGGAATATCACGAGTTCCTCCCCCTCTTTGATAAAGTAATCGCTGAAAGGCTACCACCACATAGATCATACGATCATAAGATTACACTCCAAGACGGATTCACACCACCCTTTGGACCAATATACAGCCTGTCAAGAAAGAACTCCAGGTCCTGAAAGAGTGGATTGAAAAGAATTTGTCAAAAGGATTCATCAGATCATCATCATCACCATGCGGAGCACCGGTGTTGTTCGCACCTAAACCAAATGGAGGCTTACGACTATGCGTGGACTATCGAGGACTCAACGAAGGAACCATAAAAAATCGATATCCATTACCGTTAATCCAAGAAACCTTGTTGAGATTGTCAAAGGCCAAGTGGTACACCAAGTTAGATGTCCGAGATGCCTACAATGTGATTCGAATAGCAGAAGGGATGAATGGAAAACTGCGTTTAGGACCGTTATGGCCTGTTCGAATCCCTCGTTATGCCCTTCGGACTCACCAATGCACCAGCCAGCTTTCAGGAATTTATCAACGATACTCTTCGCCCCATTTTGGATATCTTTTGTACAGCATTCCTGAACGATATCCTCATCTACAGTGACAATTTAAAGGAACATAAGGAACATGTCAAGGCAATGATGACGACACTTAAGGAGGCCGGTTTGTATCTGAAAGCAGAAAAATGCGAGTTTCATCAACAGGAGGTGAAGTACCTGGGATTGATAGTTGGGGTAAACAGGATTAGAATGGATCCAGAAAAAGTAACAGCGGTGAAGGAGTGGGAAGCACCTGGCAAGCTCAAGGAAGTTCAAGCGTTTTTAGAATTTGCCAATTCCTATCGAAGATTTATCAGGAATTATAGCAGGGTGGTCCAACCGTTGACAAAGCTAACGAAAAAGCTGGTACCATTTACTGGGGACCCGATCAGAAACAAGCCTTTGCGGAGCTAAAAGAAGCATTTACAACAGCACCAGTTCTAGCACACTTCGACTACGAGAAAGAAATCGTTTTGGAAACCGATGCCTCGAGCTATGTGTCTGCAGGAGTACTATCCCAGTACGATGAGCAAGGAATCCTTCATCCGGTAGCATTCTTTTCGAAGAAACATACACCAGCAGAAGAGAATTACGAGATTTACGATCAAGAGCTGGGAGCCGTAGTTAAAAGTCTGGCACAATGGAGACCAGAATGCGAAGGGTCAGTACATCCTATTAAAATACTGACGGACCACAAGAACTTCGAATACTTCATGACGTCAAAGCTACTCAATAGAAGACGAACCAGATGGTCCGAATTCCTGTCGAGATTCAAGTTTAAGATTATATACCGCCCAGGAAAGCAAGGTCAAAAGCCCGATGCACTCACCAGAATGCCAGGAAACATTCCTCCGAAAGGGGTGGCAGAAAAAACCCAACAAATCGTACTCAAAACGGAGAATCTCGACAAACGAATACAACAAAGACTGGTGATAGCATTCGCAGAAGTGGTGAATCAGGACGAAACCGACCCAAAGGAATTGTGGAACTGGATTCAAAATGTATGCAAGGACTGCCCATTCGATAGCAGCGAAGGGCTGTGTCTCAACGCAACGGACGTCAAAAAAGATTCGGACAAGCTACAACTGATACAGGACCATCATGATACACCGGCAGCAGGACATCCAGGACGAGCAAAAACCCTCGAACTCCTCAAAAGAAATAATCAATGGCCAGGTATGAGGTAGGACGTGGACAGGTACGTACGAAACTGCCACGTATGTCAACGCAGCAAAGCAACTCACCAGAAGATCCACGGATGGCTCAAACCACTGGAATTACCGCAACAACCATGGAAGGATCTGAGTATGGATTTCGTGGTGGGATTACCGGAAAGCGAGGGGTACAACGCCATATGGGTAGTGGTTGACAGGTTGTCAAAAATGAAACATTTGGTGCCATATCGGGACGATACAGACGGCAAGAAGCTGGGCGAGATGTTTATACGAGAGGTGTTCAAGTTACATGGTTTACCGAATACCATAGTATCAGACACAGGACCCCAATTCGCGTCAGAATTCTGGAGACACGTGTGTGAAAGACTTGGGATCGAACGAAGGCTGTCAACCGCGTTCCACCCACAGACAGATGGACAAACGGAACGAATGAACGCCATTATGGAACAGTACCTCAGGGCCTTCGTCAATTATGAACAGAACGACTGGACACAGTGGCTACCAATGGCAGAATTCGCGTCGAACAATCACGCCTCGGAAACAACAGGATGCTCACCGTTCTTCGGTAATTACAGATTCCATCCAAGAATGACCTTTAGCCAACATCCGATTCGGAATGGGAACGATATCAGGGAAGTAAACGCAAATACCCTTTCCCAGAAAATGAACGATATCTTCCAACAGATGAAGGCTGAAATGACTCGAGCACAAGATATTCAAGCGGAACAAGCAGACAAGCATCGACGAGAGGGAGTGCAGATGGAGGTTGGGGATCGAGTCTGGATGGACGCCAGGAATATCACAACACAACGATCCAGCAAGAAGCTTGACTGGAAACGCCTGGGACCATATGATATTACGGAAGTCATCAGCCCGTGGGCTTATCGATTACAATTACCAAAGGACCTCCACATTCATCCAGTACAACCAGTCTCCCGCCTAACCAAAGTATCGGAAGATCCCTTGCCAGGACAAATCGAATCGGCACCACCTGCAGTTATCGTGGACGGAGAAGAAGGATACGAAGTGGAACGTATCGACGACTCGAGGATGTTTCGACGACAATTGCAGTATTTGGTTAAGTGGAAAGGCTATGATGAACAAAGCTGGGAACCGGCGGTTAACGTGGATGGGCTCCAAGCGATCGATGTTTTTCATGCGGAACAACCTGGCAAGCCCGGATCAACAGCTTCGTAGGAACTTAGCATGTGGGAGGGGGAGCTACTGTCACGGTTGTGTCGAGTGAGGATCGAAGAAGGAATAAGGATCGATGAAGGGGAAAGGGAATACGAAAGAAAACAGGTTTCGATAGAAGGAATCAGGTTGTGTTGGAAGGAATCAGGTTTTGTTGGTTGCGTTGTAAATATGGTGTGATGGTTATGGCGTAGGCTGCGGATTGAAAGGGTTGCGTACATAGTTGGGTGGAGTTAGGATGTATTTTGGAACGAGTGAGCAAAGGTGACGACGGTCGCGTTAACTGTATATAAGGATGCTGGATTTGCGGAGGATAGGTTTGTTCTTTACTCGTTCTCTAGTCTACAAAACAATCAATAGCTTCGGCACCAACCCTTGTTCACATTCTGTGATTCCGGATTTCGAGTCTCTTGTTTGTTACGCAGTACCTGCGATCACTGCACCACCGCACAATACCTCTGTTATAGTTTGGTTTTTTTAACCCCTAGAACTCCGAGCCTTGAACCCCTGACAGATATATTATACATATACCAATATACCATGTTCTTCAATATCATTCCACAGTCTCTTATGTATTGCCACCCTATGTAGAAATACAATTATTCTATTATGTCGTTCTTCCTGCCATTGTTGACTGACATTCAATAGTTTCCAAATGTTCAAGAGATCAGTTCAGAGTTGGGCAGGTACATCAATTATCGAATCTCGAAATTCTGTTCTGTGAGTTGCTGCAACAGCAGCAATAAATAGTGTCTTTCCAAAGCGGCATTCTGAATTCTTTCCTCCTGATTTTCCCTGGGTACACAGAGATCTTGGACTTCCACAATGACAGCAGCATGTATAAGGTCCACGATCAATATGAATTTGCCTGCTGCCCTGCTTTCACCAAAACATGTTCACACTGAGTCCACCATATCTTTCCTTTCACATTGATCAATCATAAAATTCATAATGCTCTGCAGTATATCCTTCAAGTACATTGCAAAAGTCATAACCAATACCCCAAACTTCAAATCTATGGGACATCACTTCCCAGATCACAGCCTCTTTCTGTTTGGCCTACTGAAGCAGCCCCAGACTGGGAAGAGTGGAAGGGATGACAGAAAGTATTGATGTATGATGTGTAATTGTGGAGGATGATGATTTATTAGATGCAAAAGGGGGATTGTTGGGATGTCGCAGTATTGATATATTTTGACATGATACTGGATCTTGATTGACCATAGAATTGTGTTTGTTGCAATTCCAACAGGGCAAAGCTTTCATCTCGATGTTGTTGAATCTATCTGAGATCTCATCGACTTATAGACCACCGCACCTTTGAATACATTCAGTGATGGTGATTATAATTTTAACCATATCATATTGTTCCTGGTAAATCGGTTGTGCCCTGCCCTGCACAATCTGTCGTGAGCTAGATGTATTCAACAGTGCTACACTAATGCATAGGCTCTGTATAAGTTCCCTTCCTGCACACCCAGTCATTTGAATAAAATCAATTATATAATTTGGCAGACCCCAAAAGACAACAAGCATGATATTTGGGAGGTTAATTCCAGCTTTAAAACCTGAAGTACCAACAATCCACCTCTGTCCCGCATTTGCCCAAGCAGAATGACATGTTAGGGGTTTTCCCTTATCATGCATATGAGGTACATTGGACTTAGTCTCCCAGGCTTGCCACGTGACAGCTTGTGTCAAGTGGATAAGAGTACACCCCTCAGGATATCTACTGATGAGTAAGCGGAAGGCCCAACAAAGCCGGGTAAAATTCCCTTAATATTCCAAGCTCCAATACTGTGTCTTGGCAAAGTGGACTAGCTAATCCACACGAAGACGATATGTACACTCGATCTGACTGTGACTGAAGGAAAGTTCCTTCGGCGCAGGCCAAGGCATGAGAAACACCAAATCATACTGCCGAAGCAAACATAACTGCCTTGCAGAGACTTTAGGGTCAGCTGTGCGTTATGAATCAGACCAGTGTTACCCAATATCAAACTAATACTGGGATTGAACTATGATCGGAAACTAAAGTTAGTTCCTTGAGAATGGTTGGACGAATGATATGATCTTAGTACGAGGGACTTTACTATCTTCCCGAGACCTGTAATCAACAGAGATAAGTTAACTGCGCCCCGGTAGTTGATTCTAACTCAAAGATAAGTGTTTGGACCTAGACCGTCGATCCTCAGCTATGTGGCATTTGCAAACACGATAACTGAAAGAGCGCACCACCCTACGTGGAATACGGACAAGACCCGATGACGCTAGGTATGTGGCAAAGTATGGGTTGGTAGCTCATTAAATCATTGATCACTATTCTACTCATGCAGAAGAAAGAAAACTGATACGAAGTAATGGTCCCATATGCGTGTCAGCAATGTTGTATTATGCTGGATAACCTGTGGGATGCCTCGTGGAAGCTTACACCTCCACACGTTGTCAAACGGAACTCTCCGCAATTATACTACCGAGATCGGCATTGTAATAACAATCGGTTTTTTCTGTGAACACTCACTTCGGTGGACTGAGTGTTATCGAGATAGTACTACACACACACATGATAGTGATAGAGAAGTACAGTCATGCCTTACTGATATACCTCTGACTGGAAATGCTCACCTATGAAAGACCACCTTAAACACCTGTTTAAATAACACGATCAAGCTCTATCAGCAATCCACAGTCAGAACAATAACAGCAGAAAACCACCTGAAATATTATTAAGTTTTTACCTTAAGAATATCTATTATTTATGTCCGAATACTCTCGTGAAGACATTATTATCAACAACGCAGCCTACCTCCATCAGTACTGCCAAACTGAGGCACACCTCGAATTCCTATACAAGTTCCTGCGTTACAACAATCTCATGGACTCATATCTCTACTTCAACGAGACAGGCGAGTATCCCTTGCAAATACCTTTCGCCGGGTCCTCCGAAGAGTATCTGCAAGACTCGTACCACTTTTGAAGGACGGCCGTATTTCTGCACATGCCAGTACACCTACACACCTCCCAGCGACTACGACGAGCTACCTTTGAAATCCACTTCTTCAGCTTCGTCTTGGTCATCAAAGTTAGGTTAAACCAACGACGCGTGCAACGATACCGATCTGAGTCTGCATACGCCGGAGTACCCCCGTAACCGTAACATATTTCGGATGTTATCCGAAAATACGAACTTCATGTGCTGTGCACTGGGTCATATAAAAGCCTGCTGTGCTGCTAACATCAAAAGGGACAACATCGACTACGTTCTAAACTGTTGCCCAGAACATTGTTCAAAGTACAGCAACAACAAGTGCAAAAGTTGCAGACACATTCAACAGTTAGCAATCACAGCCCTACACAAAGCAAAACTTTCGGGACCATACACATTCCCATTCCGAGAATTCCATATTGGTCACTCCCAGGCGCCGACTAACCTTCGGAGTGGGACGATTGGCACCCATGTCCACCGCTATCGCGAAGTCAACCGCATCAGCATCCAAGCCTTTACCCCACTGGGTCCAGAAGATCCAGGACCACTATCAGCAAACACGTCGGCGATATGAGGAGATCGCTGAGGATGAGGACACCGAAATGACGGACAGCGTCCAAGCGCGGGGGTCACGCCTGGATTACAAAATACGGAATCTGATTGACTGTTGCAACAACGAGAGGGAAGTGGTCTAGGTCGAATTCGACGACGTATGACGAGACTGCGAGATCTTCGCCCAGCAGGTCGAAACCAACAGAATGGTGGGAATTCAGGTTCTGGAAGGACATGATCATCAAATAAGGGCACTGGATTATGTCCTCAAAGAGGCAAGAACAGGAATCGATGCCATTCAGGAACAAACTCAGCAGATTATCACAGGGGCAACGGAAGAGTTTGTGAAACTGAAAGAAAGAATGGATAACTGCAAAACAGAACAAAGCCAAATCAAGCTGAAACAAGCAGCACTAACGATTTCGCACAACACCTTATAAAAAAGAATCATCACGTTAGAAAAATTTGGAAAGGAAGAAGTACCTAACCAAGACGATCTACGAAATATTGTTAGGAGAATAAACCAAATCGCAGATCAAACCACCGGCCTAACAGAAGCTGTAGCAAAAGCAAAATTTTCTAATATGACACCAGAACAAAGAGGCAGAATCCGAATAGTGCAACAATGGCAACTCAGAATGGAGGAATGGAACACAAGCATTTCCCCAATCACGGATTCAGATGTCGCCCCAAGAGCAGGAATGCGAGGAGCATCAGGAACGGACGCAGGAGACCCAGACCCAAACCCAGATCCAGGACCGAGTGGTAATAGGGGCGTATCGATACCTAGAAGTAATCGAGAAGAACCACCACTACCACCATAAGGTACTGGGGGAGATCCACCACCGCCAGGATCTCCGAGTAACGCTGGATCCCGAAGAAGAAGGTCACGATCAAGCACTCGGGCCATGGCGACTGCAACATCCAGAAAAAGGGATTCCAGAATTAAGTTAACAGACCCACAAAAATTTTTGGGATCAAGCTTGGAGGACTTTGATGTGTGGTGGATGTGTATGGAAATGTACATTGCAGATCAACCACATCTGTTTACTGGACCAGGGATTAAACTGCAATATTGCAGAGGTTGAATGGATAAACATCCGTTGGCATGGCACATGCAATGGGAAACGGAAGCTGGAGACGGAAAGTGCGAACAAAGCTGGTCATCATATCAAGCAGCAATATATGCCAGATTTCACAATCGATTCTAACAGGAAACGGCGTACAAAGCAATCTTGGATGTACGGTACAATGGAAATATCCAAGACATGATGATGGAATACGATACCCAAAATGTCAAAGCAAAGATTACAGGAGTAGCCTATCGAACAATGATCATGAAAGGGCTACCACCACAGATCTTCAAACAGCTGGCAACGGTGAATCCAGCAGATAAGGCAGACAAAGAACTTAGGGAACTCATCATAAACACCGGAAAGAATATGGAAGTGTGGCAAGTGACGGAAAGGAATTTCGGAATCATGAGGGGAAACTGGAAAGCAACTGGACGAGTCTCCGAGTCAGGGTCGATTCAGAAGAAACCAACGTTTAGAAAGCCACCGAGATTTGAAAGAAGCAAACCACAGGCAGATACAAACAGAAATCAAAATCGACCCAAGGAAACGCCACGACGATTCAAAATCGCAGCAGGAAAAACCTACAAACAGATGATAGACGGAGTACCAGAGGAAGAAGTAAAAAGAAAAAGAGCAGCAGAAGAGTGCTTGAGATGCGCCTGGCCTTCGGAGCGGAAAGGTGCCCATGGAACAATGAAATGTTTTCAGAACGTCAAGGTTATGAGCGGACAGGCGGATTTTGTGAAACCAAAGACCTATCAAAAGTTGAAAGTAGGAGCATTTGAACAATTGGAGGATGAACCAATCGACACATACGAAATTGAAAGCAACAATGAGAAAGAGGCACAAGTATAAACCTCGGAAGGAGAATTGCCAACTGACGATAGCAGTGAAGAAATAGCAGAAGATTGGTGGAACCAAGAGGAAAGTTCTTCGGAATAAACAACAAAAGTGAAGGATTTTGGTGATTTGGCGGGAGAAAGCCTTTATACAGTTACCGGTCGCAACCTTGAGGAGTCTGGAAGGGATGAAACCGCTGGACGGTCATTGGGCGTTTGGAATAAGTATAAGTATAACCCCTATCTTTAACAAAAAACAGGACCTGTTCAGGCCCAGCCATTGACGAAAGGATGGCTACGAAATGCAAACAACCACCCACGGAGGAGAATACCGCAAGCAAGCGACAAAACATCAACAATGACTTTGTTTATTACAAAGTCAAGAAAATACATAAAGTTCCACAAACCAAAGTCGGCAAAAGACCAATCTATAAGTTTTTTATAGATTACGATGATGGAACAGGAGTAAGTAAACAATTCCCTGTCCATGCAATGTTAGACTTAGGGTCAACATCCTTTACCATATTACCAGAAGCAGCAAAAGCATTGAAAATACCGGTGGTGAGAAGAAAATATGCAATCGGAGCAAAAGATTTCGGAGGAAATGAGGTAAATCTCCCAGGATTGTACACAATCCCCCTAGGACTAGCATTCGGAAATCATCGATCACTCGAAACATTCGAAATCATCAAAATGCAAGAAAGCTATGATGTTTTAATACCAGCCTGGTATTTGGAAAAACATAAAGCTCAAGGGACAACCTACGGTCACCTTCATTTTACAGAATGCAATAGCAAATGTTACAGACATGGCAAACAACACCCACAGTGGGAAATTACCTATGACGACAAGGTAGTCTTTTGCAACGATGCAATTGTTATCGGATCAGTAATAGTAGGCGTATCAAAACAACTGGCCGAAAAACTTCCACCGCAATATCACCAATGGCTACTCTTTTTGATCCAAACGAATCCGAGAAATTACCAAAGCATGAACCCCACGATCACGAAATCAACCTTAAAACACCTGACGACCAGGTCAAAGTAGAGCCTATTTACCAATTATCCAGGGAAGAAGAATGGTTACTTCAAGAATATATTCTCAAAATGATCAAAGAAAAAAAAATACAACCATCCCAAGGACAAGCGGGAAGTCCAATTCTATTCGTACCCAAACCTAACGGCCGTGGCCTTCGTCTCTGTGTAGACTATCGATGGCTCAATGATCTAACAATCAAAGACAAGACAGCCCTGCCATTAATGAACGAACGACAGAATAGAATGAAAGAAGCTACATATATCACTAAACTTGACATGAAGTCAGGATATCATATAATTCGAATGGCAAAAGGACACGAATGGAAAACTGCATTTAGAACAAAGTTCGGTTCTTACGAATATACAGTAATGCCATTCAGGTTGACAAACGCACCAGCAACCTTTCAAAGATGGATGAATGGCATTTTACAACCTTTTTTAGGAAAAGACGACAATGTCACAGGTTGCTACATCGACAATATCATGATAGCCACTAAAGGAACTAAGGAAGAACACCACGAATACGTGGGAAAGATATTACAAGTCTTTCAAAACAACAAATTAGTGGTGGAAATTGACAAATGTGAATTCAATTAGCAAGAGGTGGAATTCCTAGGTTTTCTAGTAAGCGGAAAAGGATTGAAAATGGCACCGAGCAGAAGTATAGCAGTCACCACTTGGCCAATGCCGAAAACACAAAAAGAAGTGCAAATCATATTAGGACTCTGGAATTTCTACCGAAGGTTCATCAAAGTATGCACTGGAATAGTTGCCCCCATCACCGACACGTTAAAAGGAGATGGAAAAAACTTTGTTTTTGGTGAAGCTCAGAAAGCACCATATTATAAGATATGTATCCTTGTTTCACAAGAAAATACTCCGATTCTCAGACATTACGAAGAAGAAAAACCAGCAAAAATAGAAACAGACGTATCGGA
The DNA here is from genome assembly GCA_015178995.1 of Trichophaea hybrida. Classification (NCBI taxonomy): domain Eukaryota; kingdom Fungi; phylum Ascomycota; class Pezizomycetes; order Pezizales; family Pyronemataceae; genus Trichophaea; species Trichophaea hybrida. The sequence continues at coordinate 19,701 of WHVE01000851.1, read as the reverse complement.
TTACGCAATGGGAGTGGTCTTATCTCGGAAATTCGAAGATGGCAAAGTTCACCCAGTAGCCTTCATATCCCAAAAGTTTTCACCGGCAGAAATTAACTACCAAATATACGACAAAGAAATGTTAGCCATTGTATACGCAATGAAACAATGGCGATGTTACTCACAGGGAGCAATTCATACGACAGTCATGTATTCCGACCATGTGAATCTTCAATATTTCAAAGAAACGAATCAACTGAACAGACGACAAGCCAGATGGGCCGAAGTACTACAAGAATATAACTTCAAAATAGTCTATCGAAAAGGATCTCAAAATGGAAAAGCCGATGCTTTAACACGATGCCTGGAGTTCATCCCTAGCGAGGGGGTACAACTGCAACCAATTCTAAACCCCTACGAGGACCCGAATACTGGACGTCAATAAGTGCGTTGGATGTCGAGGAATATGAAGAAATAATATTGGCAAGGTTTTCAACAAAGAAATTGGTCCCTACAGTACAAACAAAATTCGAAAAAGAAATTGAAAAAGATAAGGAATATCAAAAAATAAGAGAAAGCATAAAAACAAAAGGAAATACAGACGAGAGACTGGGATTAGATGAAGACGGAATGTTGGTATGGAAAGAAAGGGTTTATGTGCCAGAAGGATTTAGAAAAGTAGAATTGGAGAAGGAACACGATTCAAGGATAGTAGGACATTTCGGAAGGGAAAGGACAATGGAACTCATCACTAGAAATTTCTACTGGCCAAAGCTCGAAGAGGACGTCCGTACCTACTGCAACAGCTGCGACTCATGTCAAAGAACAAAAAGCCCACGACATGCTAAACATGGTCTATTACACCCACTGGAACTACGATCGTTGTCACGGTTGTGTCGAGTGAGGATCGAAGAGGGTGTGAGGATCGATGAAGGGTAAAGGGAATATGAAGGAGCACAGGTTTCGTTGGAAGGAATCAGGTTTCGTTGGAAGAAATCAGGTTTTGTCGGAAGAAATCAGGTTAAGTTGGTTGCGTTGTGAATATGGCGTGATGGCTATGGCGTAAGCAGCGGGCGGAAAGGGTTGTGTACATAGCTGGATGGAGTTGGGATGTATTTCGGAACGAGTCAGTAAAGATGACGACGGTCGCGTTAACTGTATATAAGAACGCTGGATTTGCGGAGGATAGGTTTTTTCTTCACTCGTTCTGTAGTCTACAAAACAATCAACAGCTTCGGCACCAAACCTTTGTTCACTTCTGTGAGTCCGGATTTCGAGTCTCTAGTTTGTTACGCAGTACCCGCGATCACTGCACCCTCACGTTTGGTTTTTATAACCCCTAGAACTCCGAGCCTTGAACCCTTGACAATCGTCACCATGGACATATATATCAGTATATGTGCCGCTACTCTCATCGAAGCGGTTGTTACTTTTGCCACAGACCCTGCAACTCTCTTTGTTACGTGTTTAAATCAGTTAGAAACTTTGAGAACCAGCTCACAGTACACAGCTTTTGGAGACACTCCTGTGTTGTGTGTTTGTGGAAACATTGACGAGAAGGATCCACGCTGTTTTGAATACCAGCATATGACAGCAATAAACCTCAACAATCCAGAATCAACATCTTTGACCTAGCTGGACGAACCATCAACCTTTTCGAAAAAGAACCTTTAAACGCTTTGGATAGCATCGACGCTATCCTCAACGAATCCAAGGAACCATTGGAAGCATACTTTTGGGACGAATCACAAGCGGTATCTCCTTGTAATAGTTACTGGACAGCAGCAGCAAGCAACAGAGGAGGCCTCCAAATCGACGACACAGTATTTAAGTATTTTTGGACCAAATATCACAGTCTTAACGTCGATTGTCAGAACGAAGAACCGTGCTACTGCGAACACAACTGTGGAGGAACACATACCACAATTGGCAGAGCAGCAGAAGCTCAATCAACGCAATCAGAATCCACAATCAAGGCAACACAGAAGGACATAGAAAGCCAAATCTCGTGGGCAGATTACAACGAGCAAAAGGCAAACAAGGGCAAGGGAGTGGATCGAGAATTACATCAAGCCCCTTTACCAACCCCGCTGATCATTGTAACAACACCCAGAAAACACAAGGTGTTCTTCTGGTAGATGGTCAACCCATTTTCAGAAGCAGAAATCGAAGCGGCAGTTCAACAAATCCAAGCAAACATAGATCAGGTAGCAGACTGCCTGAACAGAAAATCCCGCTCCAAATTCACAGCTATAATCCTCCTCACAGCAACCTCGCAACACCACCACCAAGATGTCAGGAGAGTCCTCGAGACCAACTCGCGACGTCACGTTGACGGGAGCATTACAAATGGAACTGGAAATTGTGGCAACGAAGAACATAGAAACCATGAACGCAATACAGCTCAGGGAGCACATCGGGGACATCAACAAAGGGCTGAAAGCAATAAGCCAACTAACAACGACCAGCAGACTGAACGAATTGCTCAAGGAACAGCAATCTGTGAAGAATGCGGAAGTACGAATATCAGAATTGTTGGCAGAAGGAGAAAAAGTCATCCAGGAAAGAAACAATCTGAAGCAGGAACTACTGCTTACTCAACAAACAGCGGCAACAGTAGAAGCACCACAAACATGCAGTTATGGGGACCTGGTTCAAGAAATCCGGATCCTAAAACAAGCATTGGAGGAAGCAAATCCAGACCTGGCGGAGTTGAAACAAGATCTGGAAGATGCTCAAGCTCAAATGGAGAAGTTTAGGGACCTGGCAGAAGAAAATCGACAACAGGTGACCAGGGTTCTGAAGTTGACAGAGGGAAGAGGGGGAGAATCAAGAGTAAGAACAGAAGGGGAAGAGCGAGAAGAGAAGGTACATGACATCACCAGCTTTTCAGGAGAAGATAGGAAGGAACTTCGAGGGTGGAAGGTGCAGCTGGCATTGAAGATAGCTGGAAAACCAAAGGCGTTCAACAACGAACAGAAGAAGCTAAGGTACGCAGTTGGATGTCTAAAGGGAGTGGCCCTGGTACAGTTAATGCCACACTGTGACGAAATCTCGGGGGAAGTCAAACTCAATACCCTGAAAGACCTAGTTGACCTGCTGGATGTAGCATTCGGAGATCAAGACAGCGCAGTAACGGCGAAAAGGGAACTCGAGAAACTCAGGTAACGAGACCGCGAATTCTCCCAGTACTACGCAGAATTTCAAAGATACGTAGTAGATACACAATGGAACGAAGACACTCAGCTAGATGCACTATGACGAGCACTGTCCAACGAGCTCAAGAATTCCATACAACGTATTGAGGAACCAGAGAGTATGATCAAGTTCATCAAGATGGTATCAAAACGAGATGCGCAACTGAGAAGGAGAGCGGCAGAAAAGAAATCTGGGAAATGGAAGGGATACAAGAGGTCCAATTCAACGACCAACACCACATCCGCCCCAGATTCGGCACCCGTGGGATCAGTTGCAGGCTACCATGGCCCCGCTCCGATGGATCTTTCAGCAGTAAAAGGAAAAAAGATTACACCTGAGGAAAGGAAAAGACAAAGGGAAGGGGGACTGTGCATGTACTGTGGGGACAGCAGACACTTCGCGGCATCATGCCCAAAGAAATTGAAGGCAGCATCAGGACAAACGGAAGTGACACCTTTTAGGAAGGCAGCAAATGAGGGAGATGCAGATTCGACAACAGGAAAAGGAAACGAAGTGGAATCGGGAAAAGTTTAGTCCAGTGCAATAAGGATGGCAATTGCGCTGGAAACGAATCTCCTTTGTCAGTTAATGCTAGTTTTGGTATTTCGCAGTTTTCTATATCAAGCGCAGAAATAAAGGAGTCTTCTATGGAAAGCACACATCTCGTCGTGAAATGCTCACTGTAAATCGAAGACAAAATCATTGATACCCATGCTTTGATAGACTGCGGAGCTACTGGAATAGTATTCATTGACAATGATTTTATCCGCCATCATCAAATACAAGAAAAAGAATTACAAGAATCAAGGGAGTTGGAAGTTATAGACGGAAGACCCATCGAATCAGGAACCATTACCACTATGGCAAAGTTAGACCTAGGTATACGTGGACATCAGGAGCAACTACCAGCATTTGTCACAAAACGTGGACACTATCCAATTGTACTTGGATTACTATGGCTACAACTTCACGATGTTACAGTCAAATTCCAAAAGAATTGAATAGGATTCGAAAGCGATTACTGCCAGAAGCACTGTCAACATCATGCGAGCGTATGGGTATGGGGAATCATATGGACACAGTGGAATCAGATGGGCCAAAACTGGACATATGTGCTATAGCAGCAGCCCCGTTCATGAGACGAAACAGAAAGGAGAAACTAAAGGTATACACGGTAACCTTTTAAGAAATCAACAAGGCCCTACAAGTCAAGGACCTTGAAGAGAAACCGCTGGAGCAGTTAATTCCCAAGGAATATCATGAGTTTCTCCCCCTCTTTGACAAAGTAATCGCTGAAAGACTACCACCACATAGACCATACGATCATAAGATTCCACTCCAAGATGGCTTCACCCCACCTTTCGGACCAATATACAGCCTGTCAAGAGAAGAACATCAGGTATTAAATGAGTGGATTGAAGAGAACATGTCAAAAGCATTCATCAGATCGTCATCATCACCAAGCGGAGCACCAGTGTTGTTCGCACCTAAACCGAATGGGGGCTTACGACTATGTGTGGACTATGGAGGACTCAACGAAAGAACGATAAAGAATCGATATCCATTACCATTGATCCAGGAAACCCTGCTCAGATTATCAAAAGCCAAATGGTACACCAAATTAGACGTCCAAGATGCATACCATATGATCCGAATAGCAGAAGGAGACGAACGGAAAACTGCATTTAGGACCTGTTATGGCCTGTTCAAATCCCTCGTCATGCCCTTCGGACTCACCAATGCACCAGCTAGCTTTCAGGAATTCATCAACGACACCCTTCGCCCGTTTCTGGACATCTTCTGTACGGCATTCCTGGACGATATCCTTATCTACAGTGACAATTTAGAGGAATATTAGGAACACGTCAGAGCAATAATGATGACGCTTAAGCAGGCCAGTCTGTATCTGAAGGCGGAAAAATGCGAATTCAATCAACAGGAAGTGAAGTATCCGGGATTAATAGTTGGGGTAAATGGGATTAGAATGGACCTGGAAAAAGTAACAGCGGTTAAGGAGTGGGAAGCACCGGCAAGCTCAAGGATGTTCAAGCGTTTTTAGGATTCGCAAACTTCTACCGAAGGTTTATAAGAAACTATAGCAGGGTGGTCCAACCATTAACCAAACTTACGAAAAAACTGGTACCTTTCCACTGGGGCCCCGATCGAAAGAGAGCGTTTGCCAAGTTGAAGGAAGCACTTACAACAGCACCAGTCTTAGCACATTTCGATTAGGAAAAGGAAATCGTCCTGGAAACAGACGCATCTAGTTATGTATCCGCGGGAGTATTGTCACAATACGACGAACAAGGAATTCTTCATCCAGTAGCATTGTTTTCAAAGAAATATACACCAGCAGAAGAAAATTACGAAATCTATGATCAAGAGCTGGGAGCCATCGTTGAAAGTCTGGAAAAATGGAGACCGGAATGCGAAGAGTCAGTACATCCTATTAAAATACTGACAGACCACAAGAATCTCGAATACTTCATGACATCAAAGCTACACAACAGAAGGCAAACAAGATGGTCTGAATTCCTATCAAGATTCAAGTTCAAGATTATATACCGTCCAGGAAAACAGGGTCAGAAGCCCGATGCACTCACCAGAATGCCAGGAGACATACCTCCCAAAGGGCGGTCAGAAAACACCCAACAAATCGTGCTGATGACAGCAAATCTTGATCAAAGAATACAGAAGGGATTGGTGGTACCATTTGCGGAAGTAGTCAGTTGGGAAGCGGATGAAATTAGTCCAAAGATGTTATGGAATTGGATTGAAAGGGTGTGCAAAGACTGCCCGTATGATAGCAGCAAGAGACTATGTTCCAATGCCACGGAGATCGTCAGTGAAGAGATTTCGAAGAAACTTCAACTGATAAAGGATCATCACGATACACCGGTAGCAGAACATCCAGGGTGAGCAAAAACCTTCGAACTCTTTAAAAGAAATCATCAATGGTCAGGTATGACGAAGGACGTGGACAGATACGTACGAAACTGCCACATATGTCAATGCAGCAAAGCAACTCATCAGAAAATTCACGGATGGCTCAAACCGCTGGAAGTACCACAACAACCATGGAAGGATCTAAGTATGGATTTCGTGGTGGGATTACCAGAAAGCGAGGGGTACAATGCCATATGGGTAGTAGTGGATAGACTGTCAAAAATGAAGCATTTAGTACCGTGTCGAGACGATACAGATGGAAGGAAACTGGGCAAAATGTTTATACAGGAAGTGTTCAAATTACATGGCTTAACGGACACTATAGTATTGGATAGAGGACCTCAATTCGCTTCGGAGTTCTGGAGACATGTCTGCGAAATACTGGGAATCGAACGAAATGTTTCAACCGCATTTCACCCACAAACCGATGGCCAAATGGAACGAATGAACGCCATTATGGAACAGTACCTTACGGCCTTTGTCAATTATCAACAGAACGACTGGACACAGTGGCTACCAATGGCAGAATTCACGTCGAACAATCATGCCTCAGAAACAATGGGATGCTCACCATTCTTTGGCAATTACAGATTTCATCCAAGAATGACCTTCAGTCAACATCCTATTCAGAATGGAAATGATATCAGGGAAGTAAAAGCAAATACCCTCTCCCAGAAAATGAACGATATCTTCCCACAAATGAAGGCTGAAATGACTCGACCACAAGATATTCAAGTGGAACAAGTGGACAAGCATCAACGAGAGGGAATGCAGATGAAGGTTGGGGATCGAGTCTGGATGGACGCCAGGAACATTACAACACAACAACCCAGCAACAAGCTTGACTGGAAACACCTGGGGCCCTACAAGATTACGGAGGTTATTAGCCCATGGGCTTATCTATTACAATTACCCAAGGACCTTCACATCCACCCAGTACAACCAATCTCCCGTTTAACCAAAGTGTCGGAAGACTCTTTGCCAGGGCAAATCGAATCCGCACCACCAGCAGTTATCGTGGATGGAGAAGAAGAATACGAAGTGGAATGCATCAATGATTCGAGGATATTTTGACGACAGCTGCAGTACCGGGTCAAGTGGAAAGGCTACGATGAACAAAGCTGGGATCCAGCGGTTAATGTGGACGGACTCCAAGCAATCGACGTTTTTCATGCGGAACAACCTGGCAAGCCCAGATCAACAGCTTCGTAGGAACTTAGCATGTGGGAGGGGGAGCAACTGCCACGGTTGTGTCGAGTGAGGATCGAAGAGAGTGTGAGGATCGATGAAGGGTAAAGGGAATACGAAGGAGAACAGATTTCGTTGGAAGGAATCAGGTTTTGTTGGAAGGAATCAGGTTGTGTTGGAAGAAATCAGGTTTTGTTGGAAGAAATCAGGTTTTGTTGGTTGCATTGTAAATATGGCGTGATGGCTATGGCATAAGCAGCAGGCGGAAAGGGTTGCGTACATAGTTGGGTGGAGTTAGGGTGTATTTCGGAACGAGTGAGTAAAGATGACGACAGTCGCGTTAACTGTATATAAGGACGCTGGATTTGCGGAGGATAGGTTTTTTCTTCACTCGTTCTCTAGTCTACAAAACAATCAACAGCTTCGGCACCAAACCTTTGTTCACTTCTGTGATTCCGGATTTCGAGTCTCTAGTTTGTTACGCAGTACCCGCGATCACTGCACCCTCACGTTTGGTTTTTATAACCCCTAGAACCCCGAGCCTTGAACCCTTGACAATCATCACCATGGACATATATATCAGTTGACTTCATCACTGACTTACCAGAATCGAACCGAAACAAGAACATCATGGTGGTCGTTGACAGGTTTACCAAAATGGCTCACTTCATACTGACAGCGAAAAGAGAATCGGCAATCGTAGCCAGACTATTCCTGGGAAATGTGTGGAAACACCATGGACTACCAATAGGTGTAGTATCAGACAGAAACGGGGTGTTCACCAGACACTTCATAGCGCATTTATACAATTTCCTATGAATTCAGCGATCCATGTCAACAGCTTTCCACCTGCAAACAGACGGACAAACAGAACGACCCAATCTGACCATCGAACACTTTCTACGTACATACTGCAACTACGAACAGGACAACTGGTCCACAATGTTAGCAATGGCAGAATACGCATATAACAACTCAAGACATGCGACCACCAAGATAACACCATTCTATGCTAACTTCGGATACGAACCATGCACCAATTAGCCAACAGAAGTCCACATCAATAATCCCGCTTCGGAACTGTATGCTCATTACATGACAGACGTATATCGAAACCTGGAAAATCAGTCGGAAAAATCAGGAAAGAAAATGGGAGAGTACTACTGTAGGAAAAGGAAACCAGCTCCACAATACAATATCAACGATTGGGTAATGTTAGATGGAAGAAACATCCGCACGAAACGACAATGCCGAAAACTCGAAGATAAACTATACCGACCTTTTCAGATCACTAAACTAGGAGGAAACAAGCGATGGTGTCGATTGAAGTTACCAGCCACTTGGAAGATACATCCTGCATTTCATGTATCCCTGCTGGAACCATACAGAGGAGATGTTAAAGAAAGAATTATACACCCGGTCGAAGCAGATAACGAAGGATGGATACCAGAAGCAATAATCGCCAGCGGACCCACAGACAACAATCATCAGAAATATCTTTTTCTTACAAAGTGGGAAAACTACACACACGACGAGAACACATGGGAGTCCTACGAACACCTTCAAGACATAGTACCCTAGTTGATAGATCAGTACTACCAAACGCATCCTGAGATGGAGAAAGACATAAGATGGAAAAAACCAGTGAATAAGGCACGAAAAAGAAGGAAATAATTTCTTATGTTAAACTCAAAACCGCATTGATTTTAAGCGAAGGTTATTTTTATTTTTAATTTTTATTTCATTTTTATTTTTATTTTTATTTTTACTATATGAGAATTAAGCTATATCTATAGTATATGCTATCTGAGTGGTATATATTGCAAGATCACTTCTTATGTTAGAGTACTCTGTTGAGGTCACCAGAGCTTGAGAGCGGGGTAATATTAGGGGTTTTCCCTTATCATGCATATGCGGTACATCGGACTTAGTCTCCCAGGCTTGCCACGTGACAGCTTGTGTCAAGTGGATAAGAGTACACCCCTGAGGATGTCTACTGATGAGTGAGCGGAAGGCCCGACAAAGCCAGGTGAAATTCCCATAACATTCGAAGCTCCTATACGGTGTCTTGGCAAAGTGGACTAGCTAATCCACACGAAGACAATATGCACACTCAATCTGACTGTGACTGAAGGAAAGTTCCTTCGGTGCAGGCCAAGGCATGAGAAACACCAAATCATACTGCCGAAGCAAACATAACTGCCTTGCAGAGACTTTAGGGTCAGCTGTGCGTTATGAATCAGACCAGTGTTACCCAATATCAAACTAATACTGGGATTAAACTATGATCGGAAACTAAAGTTAGTTCCCTGAGAATGGTTGGATGAAGAATATTATCTTAGTATGAGGGACTTTACTATCTTCCCGAGACCTGTAATCAATGGAGATAAGTTAGCTGCGCCCTGGTAGTGGATTCTGCCTCGAAGATAAGTGTTCGGACCTAGACCATCGATCCCCAGCTATGTCGGGTTTGCAAACACGATAACTGAAAGAGTTCACCACCCTACGGGGAACACGGATAAGACGCGATGATGCTAGGTACGTGGCAAAGTATGGGTTGGTAGCTCATTAAATCATTGATCACTATTCCACTCATGCAGAAGAAAGATAACTAATACGAAGTAATCGTCCCATATGTGTGTCAGCAACGTCGTATTATGCAGGATAACCTTTGGGATGCCTGGTGGAAGCTTACGCCTCCACACTCATGATAGTGATAGAGAAGTCCAGTCATGCCTTACTGATATACCTCTGACTGGAAATGCTCACCTATAAACGACCACCTTAAACACCTGTTTAAACACAACGATCAAGCTCTATCAGCAATCCACAGTCAGAACAACAACAGCGGAAAACCACCTGAAATAATAATACGTTTTTACCTTAAGAATATCTATTATATATGTCCGAATACTGTCGTGAAAATATTATCATCTACAATGCATTCTACCTCCATCAGTACTGCCAAACCGAGGCACACCTCGATTGCCTGTACGAGTTCCTGCGTTACAACAATCTCGTGGACTCATATCTCCACTTCCACAACACAGGCTAGTATCCCTCACAAGTATCTTTCGACGAGTTCTCTGAAGAGTATCTCCAAGACTCGTACAACTTTTGAAGGACGGCCATACTTCTGCACATGCCAGTACACCTACACACCTCCCAGCGACTATGACGAGCTACCTTTGAAATCCACTTCTTCAGCTTCGTCTTGGTCATCAAAGTTAGGTTATACCAACGACGCGTGCAACGATACTGATCTGCGTCTACACACGCAGGAATACCCCAGTAACATGACAATTGTTTTGATTATAAATTGACAGGGCTGAGTGATACACTGGAATATTCAGGTATTTTTCAATAGTATCAGCTTCCAATTTGATAAGGATATATATTACTCCCTTGTTGGAACCAAGAATACTAGTATACTTGGCAAAGACACTCTTCTCTCCTTGAGGCAAAGAGGTACCAAAAAGTAGTTCTTCAAATTGGATGGCTGACTTGGGATATTGTAGCTGATGGAAAGTGATTGTACTCACAGATATTTGACAGTGAATATATATATTGATTGAATCCAGGCTGAGGAGGTTGATAATTGATTCATGAACAGAAGGTGGAAATGTTGCTGTCATGAAAATAAGAGGCCGATTGATCACTCTGATATTTTGTATTTCCTGCAATCTGTAGTTCCTGAACTCTGATGTCTGTAATGTATACACTTCATCAATGACGAATCTGTCCAGCCTGTCCTCCCTCTGATGTCTACCAAGAAATGTCTATAGTGAGGAACTTGTGGCAATATAGTCCACTCCAACCAGAAGTAATATCTCTGTTCTGGGATTTCTGGTCTTTTCTTCATTCCAAACAGTACAATGAAGCCCTTGGTCTCTGATCTGCCGGACCATTGTTTCTACCATTGCCTTTGGAGGAAAGAATACAACAACAACTTTATCTGAGGTCATCATTCCTGGAATAAGAAACAGCTAATTTTTGCCTGCAGCAGTTGGAAAAACTGCTAGTAATCCATGATTTTGGGGAAGGATAAGGCTATCCAAGATGACATTCTTTTGCTGTTTACTGCACCAGGTTGCATTGTAACCAAATAGTTTCTTCAGCCAATCGAGTACCATAATATTGACAATAGATAAGCTATGATCAACTTGAATATCAATCCTAGAAGATGATTGAAATGTGCTTCTCTGTGGAACTAAAAATGATTGGCTGAAATTGCTATTACCCAATTGTAATCGAGTTTGAGGAGAGGTTAGACATAACTCTTCAGTTGATCTTTTCTTGTTGGGCAGATTGGAGATGGATGAAATACTAAGACCACGTTTGTATTTAAACTGCATAGGTGTCAGATAATTTGAAATATCATATAGTATTGGAGATACCCAGTGGAATCATATACATACTGATAGCAAAGTATGACCTAAAGCATTACCGCTTGGGGAAGCAGTTGAAGTTGATGGACTGATAGGAATAATGTTATTACCTGAAGGTGAAGGCAATACCAAGTAGACTGGTACTAGTATAGAAGAACTAGTATTGTTTGCAAGCAATAGTAATACTAGTGATTCGTTACTCAGCACAACCTTGTTAGGCAATGTGCATGAAAAGATGTTGGTGGATTTGTATAGCAAAGATATACTCAGACTGTATAGACAGCCTGAAACAATGGTGTTGAACTGATGGCTGCAAGGCACTTGGGAATTCTGGAAAAATATATGCAAAAGATTGGGAATCAAATGAAGATTGTCAACTTCATGCTACCCCCAAACCTATAAACAAACACAAAAAGTTAATGCAGGAATAAAAGAATACCTCCCCAATATTGCCAATTATCAATACGATGACTGCGTTCAATGGCTACTGCTAGCACAGCGCATTACTAACAATACTACTTGAAGGCAACTTAGTGCTGCACAATTTCGGACAATTACAGTTTTCACCCATGAATAACTTTTCACCAATAGCCACTCAAAGATTCATAGAATATTCGCAAAGTGAATGCCCACCAAATGGCTCAATCTATGCAGTGACTTTTCCACAAACTTAGGGCCCAGATGCAAAGAGCCCAGGCTGTACAGTCTGAACAGGCCAACAAGTTTCCAATGTCCAAAACTGATCGAGTAAAAGGAGATAGAGTCTGGCTAGATGTGAGAAATATATCAACTGCCAAACCAAGCAAGAAGCTCAATTGGACACATATATGACCTGACAATGTCATTGAAGTCATTAGTTCTGGGGCTTATTGAATCAAATTTCAATATCTGCTGTACATTCTTGATGTTCAACCCATATTGACATTAGAACAGGCTGCCCTGGACCATCTGCCACAATAAATACAAGCAACTTCACTACTGGTGATAGTCAGATGGGAAATAGAAGAACCGGGTCAAACAGATAAATGATTGAATAATATTGCAAAGATAATTACAATATCTTCTTAAGTGGAGAGGTTATGACAAGTATAGTTGAAAACCTGCAGTCAGTATAAATTAACTTGAAGCTCTTGAGGACTTGTATATGCAACAACCTGGCAAGTATCGATCAATACACTCATAGGTACTCATGTCCAGCAGGGGGAGCTCCTGTCATGGCTGGGCACAGCAAGGATGGATAACCAAATCAGAATCAATGATTGGTGGTTATATTCATTTGGAAAGAGAATATATATTACATTATGAGAATAACAAATAGGTTTCTAAAGCAAACAAACAAATTTTATGGGAAACGAAACCGGTTAAGAATTATTGCCAACATCATTAGGAAGACACCAATGGTATGACATTGGCATGATTGCAGCAGTGGTAACAGTGGGGTAAAAAGTTGAATAAGGATCGGATGTATATTGAATAAGTGAGTTAAGGTAATAATGGTTGCATATGTTGAACATAAGAGGGTGGATTCAGTGGAGGATAGGTGTGCTTTTTGTTTGTTCTCTAGTCTACAAAACAATCACTATCTTCAGCCTGAACCTGTGTTCACTTTTGTGATTCCAGATTTCAAGTGCTTTGTCTTGTTTGCAATACTTGCAATTTCAAATCTCAGTTTGGTTTTATAACCCCTAGAACTTCAAGCTTTGAATCCATGACAGAAATAATCCCAAACCTGTATATGTAGGGAGACTTTGAAGGTTATCAGTGTTGGGCAGATGAGTTTCATCTGTACCATTGTCAGTACAATTATGATTACCACTTCTATTGCCACCACCTGATCAACAGGTTTCTGCATGGTGATGGAAGATTCCATCTCCATCTGTTTCAATGTCTGGTGCTTGGAAAAGTCAATCTCTACTGTCAATTTCCTTGAAATAATCTGACTCTTCTGGAAACTCAAAGACAATGATATCATTGCTGAATAGGCATGATCCATCGGCATTTCCCTCCATATCAAAAATGACATCCATCTGTAAGCTTACTTCTTAGAATCCATGGTCACATATCCTCCAAAAGGTGGTCGAACTGTGCACATAACCAACCAACATACATGGCTGGCCTCTTGGAATCAACAATCCACACTATTGCAGTTCAGGAATCAGTTAATTGGTATAATATGGGTATTGTTGGTGATGGTGAAGGAGGGCTTCGTATGATATTTGTCACAGTTGTGTCAAGTGAGAATCAAAAATGGAAGATGTATCGAAGAACAAGATTGAGGAATACGAGGCGAAACAGGTTTCGTTGGAAGAAATTAGGTTCGGCTGGAAGAAATCAGGTTTCATTTGAAGAAATCAGATTGAGTTGGTTAGAAACAGGATTTCTAGGTGGCATTGTAAATATGGTGTGATGGTTATGATATCAGTCACTGGTTGAAAGGGTTGCATATAAGGTTGGTCGAGGTAAGAATATATATTGGAACAAATGATTAAAGGTGACGACAGTCGCGATTGCTGTATATAAGGACGATGGATTCACAGACGATAGGTTTGTTCCTCACTCATTCTCTCATCTACAAAGCCATCAATAGCTTTAGCACCAATCTCTGTTCACTTCTGTGATTCCGGATTTTGAGTCCCTTGTTTCGTTTGCAATACTTGCAATTCTGAATCTTAGTTGGATTTTAATAACCACTAGAACTCCAAATGTTGAAACCTTGACAGAAGAACGAGTCTACAATCGATTCAACTGATTATATTTCAGTATATGTGCCGTCACCGTCACCAAAGTGGCTGTTACTTTTGTCACTGTCCTTGCAATCCCCAGCACCTGGCATGTAAATCAATTGGTAACTTTGAAAACTGATTAACGGTACACAGTTTCTGGAGACATATTTGTGTAGTATATATCTGGAAATTCCGATGAAGGGGATCCAATATCTTCAAGTAAATGCCAGTATACAACAGCCACAAACCACAACAATCCTGCACCAATTTCTTTGACCTGAAGTGTCAAACGAAAAATGATTTTGAACAAGACCCTTTAAATGCCTTTGATCGCAGTGATGCTATCATCTGAGAAACCAAAGAACCTCTCAAAGCTTATTTTTGGGACAAACCTCAAACGGTTTGTCCTTGGAATAATTGCTGAACAGAAGCAGCCAGCAATGGCGGAGGACTGTTGATCAACAACTCCATATTAAAAAATATTTCGACCAAATACCATGGTCTTCACCTGGGCTGCAAGAACCAAGAACTGTGCTACTGCAAACACAACTGCATTGTCACCCATACCACAATAGAAAGAGCAGCAGAGGCTCAGACCATAAGTTTACAGGCGACAATCAAAGCACAACTGAAGAACAAAGAAAGCAAAAGCTCGTGGACAGACTACAACAAATGACAACAGAATGAGGGCAAGCCAGTAGATCAAACGCTGCATGCAGCCCCATGTCCAATCACACTAATGATTTTAACAACACCAAGTAAGCACAAGGTGTGCTTCTGGTGAAAAGCCTATGGTCAATTCTTTTCTGGAAGCAGAAATTGAAGCGGCAATCCAAAAGATCTATGAAAACACCAACGAAATCAGAAACTGTTGAAAGCTCAAGAAATTCCGCTCTCTTCTCACAGCCATCTTCCTACATCATCAGCAAGATGTCCGAAGAATCTTCTAAAATAGCTCACGATGTGATATTGACCAATACACTACAGCTACAACTGGAAAATGTAATATGCGTTAATACAGAAGCCATGAATGAGGAACAACTTTGGGTCTATATTCTGGAAATCCACACTGGACTGAGAGCTCTTGCTTGGTTACTGACAGCCAGCTGATTGAACGAACTGCAAAAGGAACATCAATCTCTGAAAGATGCGGAAGTACGAATATCGGAGTTGTTGGAAGAAGGGAAACTAGTCATCACAGAAAGGTACAACCTGAGACAGGAATTACTTCTGACAAAGCAAAAGTTAAGTACTGAGGAAAAAAGGGTTCCAGAGTGCAGTCATGAAGACTTAGTGGAAAATGTGAAAAGCTTGGTACAACAGTTGAAGAAAAGAAATCTGGAGCAGAGGAATTTGAAACAAGACTTGGAAAATGCACAGCCACAGATAGAGAAATTGAGGCTGTTAGTGGAAGAAAATTGGAAACAGGTAACACAAATCTTGTGGTTGACAGAAGGAAGAATAAGAGAGAGAGAAGAACAGGAACAGAAAAAAAAAAAGAATGAAATTGCCTGCGTTTAAGGAACAGATAGGAAGCAACTGAGGGGATGGAAGGTATCACTGGCTCTGAAGATCACAGGAAAACCCAGAATGTTGAACAGCAAACAGAAAAAGCTAAGATACGCAGTAGAATGTCTAGAGGCAGTAGCCGTGGCACAGCTCATACCACATTGCGACAAAATCTCAGGGGAAGTAAAAGTCGATTCCTTGAAAGACCTGATTGACCTGTGTGATCTAGCTTTCTGAGATCAGGACAAGGTGGAAACAGCCCAGAGGAAACTCTTGAGATGCAAGCAACGAGACCGCGAATTCTCCCAATACTATGCAAAATTCCAACACTATATAGCAGACGTCGAATGGAACATGAAAGCCCAGCTAGACGAATAACAAAATGGGCTATCCAACGAGCTAAAACACTTTGTACAACCCACCGAAATCCCCGAAAACCTGGTCGAATTCATCACATTGTGCTCAAAGAGAGATTCACAGTTGGAAGTATGAGCCATGGAATAGAAGTCAAGAAGATGGGCAGGAGGCTACAGGATGCCGGACCCAACAACCAACACCACATCTGCCCCAGAGGCAGCACCTGCAGGCATGGTAACAGGTTACTTTGCGCCTGTGCCAATGGACTTTTCGGCAGTCAAAGCAATGAAGATCATATTGGAAGAACGGAAAAGATGAAGGGAAGGAGAATTATATATGTATTGTGGGGATAGCCGGCATTTTGCAGTATTGTGTCCAAGGAATTTGAAAGCAGCAGCAGAACAAGTGGAGATAACCCTGTTCAAAGATTCAGGGAAAGGAAAGAAAGTTGAAAAAGCAATGGCAGTGGAGTTGGGACAAGTTTAGTCCAGTGCAATAAGGATTACAATTGTACTGCAAACAAATGTCTTTTGTCAATTAATGCTAGTTTTGGTATTTTGCAGTTTTCTAACTCAATCGCAGAAACAAATGAGTCTTCTGAAGAAAGCAAACATTTCATCATGAAGTGCTAGCTGAAAATAGAAAACAAAATGATTGATACCTATGCTTTGATAGACTGTGGAGCTACTGGAATAGCATTTATTGACAAAGATTTTGTCCACCATCATCAGTTACAAGAGGCGAAATTGCAAGAATCGAGGGAGTTGGAGGTTATAGATGGAAGGCCTATTGAATCAGGAATAATTACTACCATGGCTGAACTAGACTTAGGAATATATGAACATCAAGAGCAATTGCCAGCGTTTGTCATGATGTTATGACACTATCCAATGAAACTAGAACTACCATGGTTACAACTTTATGATATTACGGTCAAATGTCAAAAGAGAAGAATTGGATTCGTAAGTGACTACTGCCATCAACACTGACAACGTCATTCAAGTATATGGGTGTAGGGTAATCATATGGAAACAACAAAGGAAGTAGACAAACCAAAACTTGATATAAGGGCAATAGTGGCAGCACCATTCATGAGGCGCAACAAGAAGGAGAAACTCAATGTATATGTAGTAACCCTATACGAAATCAACTAGGTACTGGAAATACAGGACCTCCAGGCAAAACCGCTGGAACAGATAATTCCAAAGGAATACCATGAGTTCCTCCCCCTCTTTGACAAAGTAATCACTGAAAAACTACTACCACATAGACCATACAACCTCAAAATCACACTCCAAGAAAGCATCACACCTCAGTTCGGACCAATCTATAGCCTATCAATGGCAGAATTTCAGGTCTTAAAGGAGTGGATTGAAAAGAACTTGTTAAAGAAATTCATCAAATCATCGTTGTTACCATGTGGAGCCCCAGTACAGTTTGTATCCAAACCAAATACATACTTTGTGAGCAAGGAAGCAAAGGAGAAGTGGATTGAGGAATTTGTGCAGAGCAAAACAGCAGCAGCAAGACAGAGGGTTGCGGAAGCAGAAGCGGCAGTGGAGAGAGAACAGGACTCTGTATTAAGAAGAGCAGCGGCTGGTACAACCAGAATGACATTTGAAGAGATGCTGGAAGCAATTGGAGATAGTGTTGATAATGTCACCACTTCAGATGAGAAAGATGATGACGATGAGAAAGAGGATGGAGAGAACAATAATGATGCAGAGCGTAGTGATGAAGATGAATCTGATTGGGTAGTTGGCACAATGAACAAATTGGTACAGGAATGATTTAATATTTTTCGGACGAAGTGGATGAAGGTTGAGGAATTGACAACACCAGGATGGACAGATACCAAAAATTGCTTTTGTGAGTGCAATAAAATGTACAGCACTGCTGAATTGAAGGTTGCGGCAGTGCTCTCTCCAAATACCATTACGAACTCAGCAAATGCAGTTGTGTTCGGTCATCTTATGGATATGACAATGTCATCTATACCCCAACCACCCTCTCCACCTGGAAGTTGGCATTGGCAACTAGAAGCTGGCAAGCCTAATGAGACCATTGATACATTCACATCAGTCAAAATGGTTGAATCGGTGCGGAATTAGCCCTTGCATGTATTTTCCTCTACTAACTGTTATCCAAATGTCCGATTTAGCTGAAAATATGGGTACGGAACATGGTGGCCCGTAGATATAGATTGTTGTATTGTAATGGATTATCATATTGATGTTTTCGACAGTATCTCATACGCAAATGCTTTTTTTGCCCTATTTATATATTTGTTAGTTTTCCATGATTTCAGTGACAAGGTTGTGACAGATAAAAAAATCGTCTATGCATGTGCAAGGATGGTGCCGAATGTGTAAACATTCAATACATCTAATACAGAAGATACACCGCCTATAAGCATGATTAAATTATGTAAATTTATTTTCAGAATGAAAGTAAAAGCCTAATTAACATGTAATCTGGCACAAGAATTTTACATGAGTGTTGTCGTATTTGCATCACAAATTGCAGTCTGATTGCATACCTAATCAGGTTGAAAGACCATCATTATATATAATTGAAACAGAACTGCAACTGCCTAATCTGCCACTCAGGCCCTGTATACAGGATGGCAATCTCACAAAGTCCTTCAGGAGACCATGAATATTTGGCACAACCGGCTGGATGACCAAAGTGTTCTATATATAATACAAACTTATGTTACTAATCTTATACTGTGTAAAGCTGGTCGTAAGTGGTATAATACTAAAAAACTATGTTTCAATAGCTATGCAAACTGTCCATCAAATGTCAAATAGTAGTATCATTATATATAGTATATAGTCATATTGAAACAGGTAGTTCAACAGCATATAAAGAATCGCAACGTATATTGTTATCGAATACGCATCAAAGCCTGCTGATACAATCAAATATAGTGCATTCGCATGGCAAGACAGGTAGCCCGCAGGACTAAAAGTGAGCACCGACGGAGCATCAACAATTTTTGGTTTCACAACATCTCTAGCCCACCAGATTGTGTCAGCTCCATTAGTTTGATTGCAATTTTGACTGCCTTTTCCAACAAATCAATTTTTATTGATACACTTGAACAACCAAGCTTGGAGAAATTGAATCACAATTAATCCGTATCGCATGGCATATTCTTATTGAATATATATGCAAGCCTGCCATTATAATAATATTTATGAATTTTGGATAAAATATCAGGTAAACTGTAGAAGTAAAAGTGAGCATCAATAGAGCATCAACAATTTTTGGTTGCACAACATAGCTAGCGCATCAGATTGTGTGAGCTCCATGAGTGTAATTGCAGTTTTGACTGCTATTATCGACAAATATATATTTACTGATGTACTTGAGCAACCAAGCTTGGACAAATTAAATTACGATTAATC
>WHVE01000850.1:0-51752 GCA_015178995.1 Trichophaea hybrida | reverse complement strand
ACATAATATAGGTGGTATTTCGTCCGAATTCATACACCAATTCCAATGGTAAATGGCTGTGAAGATGGTCGATAGAGTGGCTGCTGCTCTTCTGATTGTTGTGTGAGTTCCTCTGCAGTTGTGCTCGCAATAACACAAATCCTGATCATTGCAATATACGTACAAGCGCTTGTATTTCGTCCAACGATTTGCAAAGACTGGATTGTCGATACTTAGACCTCCTCCTTGTCTGGCTACGTCTGTCCAGTAGAGGTTCCATGGGTACGGCGTATCAGGTGCATTTCATAAGTCATCCTCAAGAGGTTGTTCGACTTCGTTCAGGAGAGCGTCGATGCTATCAAAGAAGTGGCGTGGTTCTGGTTCTGCAAGCTGCGATGGGATTCCAGCTAAATCGAAGAAGTTGACACAAAAGTGACAGTTGGAGTCGTATGGCATCAAGGTCGCTTGATGCATCGGTGTGGGTAGCAAGAGTACCTTCCTTGGAAGCATTTCTTTGCTACCAATATAATGTAACACCAGGAGTGTCACTCCAGGTTTACCTGGTCAAAGTGTATCTGTACTTAATTCGGGACTGCTTCGAAGGTAGATTAGGAGCTTCACTTGGGATGTGGAAATCATTAAAAGATTCTGAATGAAAAGAATAGGATTTCTCCAATGCGTATATTGTTAAGGCTTGTTGCCCTCGCTGAGAGGGTTGATGCCTTTCTACCGTCAAAGAACTCAAGGTCTTTATACCATCATCTTCGCTCTAACTAATACTTCTATCTACGCTTGTCTCTAGAGCTCCAGCACCGTAACCACCTTCGAACCAACGCCCGCTCATTTCGCAACTACCGCAGTCCTTCATCTCTCGATCCCCTATCATCTTTATCGTCATTAGATTATAATCAAACCCTTGGCATCCTTCATGATATCAAGCTCGCGGGCTTGTGCCACCGGACCAGTGGTATCCTTTCGATCCGATGACCTCCAGACCAATAGGCCTCATTGGATAGAGAGCAACTTCACTGACCAGAGTCGGCATATATTCTTAGGCTTCCGGCAGTCATCGGCTTTTGGCTGGCGCTATTGAGTTGTTTGCCGGCTGTCCATTTGTTGTCGGTGAGCATCCGCTTCTTGGCCGATGCCATTCAGCTGTTTGCCTGCTATTCATTGGTTGTCGGCGATTCGGAGCAGAAGCGACCGCGACCATTATCTAGCCATTGTTGCTTATCGATGGTGTTGGTGTTCATTTGCTGGCCATCCGAAAAGATTGGCTCTGGCATCCAAGACAAGTGTTAGCTGATGACGTCTAATCAGGGAAATCGCGGGTGATCATACATGACCCCGCTGCGAACTTGGTAGGTGTAACAAACATGAAAGACCAGCAATCCAGAAAGAGATTGGGGTTGTATACCCTTGATATCTCTGGAAGCATCTAGTTTATACTGACAAAGTAATGCAACCTTTGAAACATTGTCAGCATGATATACATATAGAAATATGATGGTGGTTCCTAAGCAAATTCCATGAAGAAGAATACCTTGGGCAGGGTGACATTCAAATTGCCAGTCAGAAAACAGACAACAATTAAGTGGAGGAATATCAGTATGAGAGTTGAAGGGATGATATGGAGAAGAATAAAGAAGGGGAAGGGGGAGGTGTGATTGAACAGAATGAGGAAATGTGAACAGGAAAAGTATTGAGGAGGGTGAACTCCAGGGGGGAACCTGCATAATATGTAGGGTCAAACAGAAGAAATCTGACAAATACTGCACTGGAGTATGAAGCTTGATATAGATGGCTATGATTTCTTAAAATATTTCTTGTAAATAGAGCAGGGGTGACAGGAGACTCCAGAGTGGTACACCTAGCTAGGGGTATTTCATTTTTTCTTTGTTCAGTTTCATTCATTATTCTTGTTTATGGTAATTTGTTTGTACTTCACCAGCCACAGCCTGTGGACTGCATGCTGTATAATGAATAAATAAATAAAATCAATAAATAAATTAATGACCTGACTTATCATTACCATCTTGGCATTGCAAGGCCAAATACATTTATTTT
Source organism: Trichophaea hybrida (assembly GCA_015178995.1). Taxonomy (NCBI): domain Eukaryota; kingdom Fungi; phylum Ascomycota; class Pezizomycetes; order Pezizales; family Pyronemataceae; genus Trichophaea; species Trichophaea hybrida. The sequence continues at coordinate 49,706 of WHVE01000850.1, read as the reverse complement.
TTCCACTTTGAAATTTCTTTTAAGTCAATAACTGTCTTATATTCTACCTCAAATATTGTCAGTTGCTTATCATATGCTCTCTTATGATTCCATATTCGGTGTGCAATGCTTTTACTAACAATTGTCATGACTAGATAAATCAGGTTGGAAAACAGTATCTGAACTGCATTGTATTCCCAAAAGATCATGTTTGCCCCATTTTTGACCATTACTATTAGCCATACAGGCTACAACAGCATACTTATATTCAAAAACACTATTAGTCCTTCCAAAATTCTTCAATATTTTGACCAATATCAATTGAAATCTGACTATTTGCTATGGAACAAACTCATTATTTACAGATTCTTATTGAAATGATACATGATTCTACTTTGGAATATTGAATGCCAGATTATTATATTTATTCACTATGGAGTCATAGTGGCACATCAACTGACTCTACTAATAAACCTTGACAAATATTACCAACAACTTTTACTACTTATTTTTGAATACAAAGTTATTTATCAGCAGAATGTACAATGGTTCCAGAGTATTGGTGTAATCTCCTGGAGGCTGACAAAGACTCACAGAGCATGGAAAGATACTCTGGAACCCTTCAGGGGAAATTGTATAGTTTCGGACCCTCCTGGAGCTCACATCAAACCCCCCAAAGACTCCAGGAGCATGGAAACAAACTCTGGGACCCTTCTTGAGCTCAAGCCAAGTTCTTCCCAAATCTTGACGGTTGTATTCTCTATATCACATTGTTTCGGTACACCTAACCCCTTAGTTTTGGCGTATGGATACTGCTTCAAGGATGCTCAATGCATTTCAAATTGTGTGATTGTTGTTGCACCTGAGATACCAGGCCTGCTGGAGATGCTTGGCTCACCTGCGATATTTGATATCCTCGGCACTTCAGTGATGCTTGGCACCACTGGGATACTCCAAACATTTGGGATTTCCGGCACTCCTGAGATCACTGGCACTGCTGAGATGCTAGGTGCTTGTGAGATGCTCAGCGCTACTGACTTGGGCAGTACTTGGCGCCCCTGAGATACTCGGCACTCCTGAATTCACATTTTAACAAGTCTTGCATGCGAGAGAAATCTTGATTCTATTGATATTTATAATATATAGAGGGTTGAACAAAGACAAGGGAGATAAGAGAAAACTTTCAGGCAGGTGTGGAGAGACAAGATGTGATGATGTGCAAGCAGGCATGGATATGGACAAGATAGATCTCAAGTGGGCTTGGAGCATATATTAAGGGACACGAATTTTGGGCAGGCATGGTAAGATATAGATGCTGCCGAGTACCAGAAATCGTGAGGGATGGCCACTGAAGCTGGTTCGTGACTGTCAGGGCATGACGCAAGGTGAGTAATGGGTGTGAGATCTGACTAGAAGTATGTTAACTCACAATTGAGAAGCCAAGTGGAGGACTCAACTAAGGTCGAGAGAAGAGGCTGCACATATGATGCTTGACAGCAAGTACATAGGAGGTAGTCAGAAGGGAGTATCAGAAGGGGCAGCCAGCTGTAGAGAGTGGGGAAATGGATGGGAACTTGAGTGCAATAGTGAGACCAGAGATGAACGAAAGCTCTGGGAACTTGGATTCTCTGGTGATAAACTATGTCTCAATCCGGTATGTTGTACCCATCAACTCCTATAATCCACTTGGCAAACAGTATCTCATAACCCAAATGCGCAGGTCAAATGCAAATTTGAGATAAAATTTCTACCAAACATCTCTATTAGACTTAGCCCATCGACTATTAAACAGATTAGATGAGAATATGAATATAACTTACCGAATCGAGTCCTAGTTTTTTGCATTCCAATTCACAGTCTCAACATGTTTTCATCCATCTCTGTCTCTCTGCAACTCTCAAACCCTCATTCATCATCTCTCTCTTGCATTCTTATTCCCTCTCCCTTTCCTTCTCATCCCCTCTCTCAACCTTGTCGTATCAATCTCTTCTAGAGTTGAGTTCACCCCTGAGAATCGCCAGTCATCAGGCGGTTAATATCATGAGCCACTACTGGAGTCAGCTCTGATCCATTTTTCGTCGATTGATCACTCTCGTATACCGTGTAGTTCTCGTCTCTACAGCTGGCTTCAGGAACCGAATTATCTTTCATCAGAGTTAAGTTCTCCACACAGTTTTCTGATCGTGGGATAACATTTCTCAAGCCACAGGTTTTGCACCAATTACACTCGCACTCCATCTGGCCCTCGCTGTCTGCAGCCGGCTGCAGCTACCAACTCTGCCTTCTTGCATCAATTACAGTCGCACTCTATCTGGCCGTTGCTCTCTGCAGCCTGATGCAACTTCTGACTCTCCCTCCCATACGTGCAGGGTATGTGCAGCTTAGCACTGTACATGTGGCTGAGCACCATACATGCAGCCTATCTGCTCTGCCCAAGCTAAGTCCTTCACTCAGCTTTGTGATCATTATTTAACATCTGCCGAACAAGATTTCATACAAAATAATCGTGTTCTGTCATGCCTGCACATTCCGCAACCAGCTTCAAAGACTGTCCCTTCCACAATTTCCTGTGCTTGGCAGCCCTAATCCCACACTATATTCATCTCATCCATCTCTCTTCAAAGTCACTCCAAGCCTGCTTGACATCCATGATGTCCATCTCGCACCAATCCCACAGGAGATTGATGTCAATCTCTTCAAGCCAACTGGAGATCAATCGTGTCATCTTTCCCCAAGCCTACTGAAGATCCATTATCTCTCCCCAAGCCTGATTCATCTGCCTCTTTCTATTTATCCTAACATATATATACTGTAGATAGATATTGATAGAAACTACCAGGTCAAGCATCTATGTACCCATACCAGTGATCCTCAAGCACATTGGTGGTTGCGTCTGAGTACAAACAAGTTTTTCATGATCTCCAAAATTGTTTACCAGTGGTCCTTGAGGCTCCAGAATCTTATAACGTTACTACCAGAGGCTATAGCCCCATGCACCGGCACTGCCAGAGATTCCAGAACCTTATTCTGGTGCTTCTGGAGGCTCAAAAACATTGCACCAATGCCTCCAAAGGCTATGGAACCTTCCACTGGCGCTCCTGGAGGCTCCAGTACCTTGCATAGGTACTTCCAGAGGCTCCAGAACCTTACACTAGTGCTCCTGGACGCCCCAAGACCTTGCACCTGCACTTCCGGAGGCTCCAGAACCTTACACAGGTGCTCCAAAAGGCTCCTGTAGACTTCTGGAGGCTTCTGAGTGCCCACCCATGCTCCAGGAGGTCCCAAAACCTTGTACTTACTCCGAACTACTCCGAACCAATCGGAGCCTCCGGGAGCCTCCGGGAGTAAGAATCACATATTCATGATGTTGCACACACTTTACCTACTTGCTTTCCATGTTTTATAGTTGATGAACCTATTAGATGTTGTAAGATGGTATGTTTGTACATATGGTAATATAAGATTATTTCCTGAACTACTTTTTAAAATGTAGGAGCTTACATACTTCAATTGTCAGTTGGTATTCAAAAACATATATTGTCTAGCAATTGGGTATATTTATCTGCTAATGGTTTATATAGCATGCTTGCAAACAACTCCCCGGTCAGTACACCTGGAAGTTGATATAGAGTTGTATATCATATATTATTCTAGTCTCCTCAAATTATGGCGGCTTTTGAATGTACTTATGGTTTGTATAAGTCGCTTGTAAACTGCTTTGTCACTGGTATACCTGGAGGTTAATATACCATTGTGAGCCATACTCCAGTCTGGCCTTTCTTCACAGTCAGTCAGGTCTAGTGGCATTCATATCTGCTCATTGAATATCATAATTGCTAGCAAACTGCCCTCCTACTGGTGTCCCAAGACATCAGTATCATGTTGTAAATCATATTTCACCCTAGCCTTCTTAACTACATGTCAGGTATCTGGGGGAATCCATATTTGATACTGGTATATTACAGTTTTATCGGGTGAATTCAAGTAATTCACAAATTCTATCTGTCCAGTATTCTAGAGAGCAACTACCCTTGTATAAATATTTGACAAATTCAAATACCTTATTCAATAATCAACTTTTAGATTCACCATGAGTTGATCTATACTATATAGCTGTGAATCATTTTTTCAACTTCCAGCTTGTGATATCACTTCCAATTATATGTCGGTTAAATAGAATTATTTACATCAGATATACTAAGTAATTATCTGCAAAAGAATCAAAAGGTATACCTTGAATGGTCAGCAGCCAGAGCAAAGACGATAAAGGAATACCAAAAACAGTTTGAAGTAGTTTGTTCTATTTTTGCTTTCTTTTATATAAATATTCATTAACAGAATAATTATTAATATGGTCTTTTAATTGGATTTAGAAAGATTATTCTAGTAATAATAAGTATGACAAGAAATATTTCAATCCTGACCTTATACACTGAAACATCTTTCCTAGTGTTAGCAATGGTTTAATTTTGGAACTGTTTCTTATATAGCAGGTCGAAGAAAACCTGGAACTGGCTTGTTCAGTTCCAGTTTTTGCCAAATCTTTCCTTTGATTAAATCCACCAACATTGATCAGAGAACATGGACCTTGGAATATGACATGTGGAGGGTTATATGGCGCATCCGTTGGCGGTCTCTGAGTTATATTATCTTTAAAACTTACAAGCGGCTTTGAAAATTCAGTGATTATTTGTCCAAAAATTATGGATTTATGTTCTTGTTTGCTGAGGTTTAAAGATATCAAAAATCGGAGACCACCAAAAGATGCACCATGCAAAGCTGCATAAATCACATACCAAGTTTTAAATTTCTTGATCAATATTGGTAGACTGGATTGGACAGTTCCCTTAAAAAATTGTGAATTTTCAATAGGGTAAGGCCATTGCCATGCAGACCTATAATACTGGCCGGTGCCAAATATAGAACCGTTTCTAACATTATCCTTTGCTGGTGAAGTTAATAATATTCTTTGTAAGTCGAATTTACCAGTTGGCCACATGCTATGTAAAACCATTGTACCAGTGCAGAAGAAAAGGAGTGAAGCAGATACTACAGTTTTACCCTAAACCACTGCTATAACTAAATATTTATTGAAATATACCAAGTTCAATACAAATATATGGGTGTCTCTATAGACTGGTACTACAAGTAAACCAGTACAATTCTTATCACCATAGAAATAAATTACCAGAGTGTGAAAGACGACCATAAGGGAATATTCAAGCTGATAAAAGATATTCTTGCGATACTTCTCTTTATTGAAAATACATTGCTATAAACAACAAATCCAAATCATAAGCATATTACAGAAAGTTGAATGCTATCTATTGAGGCTCAGAATTGCCAAAGGTAGATTGCTGGAAAATTGGAATACAGTCTATCAGTATGGTAGGAAACATATGGCCCTGCAATTATCTTAGATTTTCAAACTCAAGAGACTATATATTTGATTTGACAAATAAGGAATAGTGATTTGTATCAATTCATATAGCAGTATAGCAAAATTGCTAGCATGTAGAGATGATTGACTGAGGCTCCTTGGTACTCTATTGTAGCAAGCTACCCCCTTGGTATTCCCTTGAATACAGATTTAACATACAAAGTAAATTGTTTTCTAGTTAAAGACTGATAAACAATAAAAATTGTTGGTATTGGAAATTTCTGGTTTGCCAGGTTTGAAATCATAGAGTTTATATACCATATCTTCTTGTTTATAGCAAACAGCTTAGCATGACTCATATATATAGGTAAATATATTGATCTGATATATTTATAAATGGTAGCAATTGCTTTCACTCCTATCCACTATGCACTAATATTTTGCAAGAAGTGAAAAATGTTCTGATAGACTTTACACAGAAAGAGAATTTTAACAATTATTATTTTTTTTGTATCTAGTTAATCTGCACCAATCCTATTTGGGTGTACCTGGTTTGCTATTTTCAGATTGTCCCTATTTGATTAGACTCTTATTGCAGTAACTCTTATATATTGAAAGCAAAATAACTAACCAAATTTTGATTGCAAACATTACTTTAAGAGTTAACAATTATTGGTATTCCATCTATTTAACCTAACAAAATGCAATCATGGCAAAGTATGGGGAATATATCACTTATTTATAGAAAGAAAACAATTTTTTAGACCAATGGGCTTTTGTACAGTTAAACTATCATTGATATTGGTAAATTATAGATTCCATATCGATCCTCAAATTGTCATTGCAATGCAACTCATGTCCTACTTCACAACACACCTGACAGGCCTGAACTCTGATTATAGATACGCCAAAAGCAACTTGATAACTCTCAATATACAGTCTGGTATTCATGCTAGTCCATTCTGTTGTACAATAACCATATACTTATTTCGTCTCCACAGTGAATACTGCTGCCTAATACTGCTTCCTCATTTGCTCTGAACGAATGTACAGGCCCAATAATCGTTCCAACCAGAATGAAGTGCATTTCATGAGTCAATTTTACCACTCGAATTAAGCCATCAATCTTGTAAGTCTACCCCCTTTGGTCATGAAATTTTGTTGGAATTGCCACTTCATCCACTTGTGGTAAAGAATGTAATACCCTTTCCCATCTCCTTTTATATCATTTGGAGAAGGTTGGTAATATTATTCCATCTGATAGGTATTCTTGAAACTGTAGAATCTTGTTGGGTGGAATGTCAGGATAAAATTCAAGAATGGAAATGACGGAACCCAGCCATGAAAGTTATTGTCAAGGTGATTATGCTTACTGTCTGCATGTTCAACCCATTCAGTATGTGTTTTAAAAATCATGCCCTTATCAGCATTAGTATATTCCACCATACAGTCAACCCCTATTCACTTGATGCTAGTAGAAGAGTAGAATAATTGGCAATAATTGGGTTGACTATTGTTTAGTTTGATTCAAACTTCATCTATTGGTATTTTAAAATATTAACTCATTACATGATCTGTACTCTCTGTTTCCCAATCTTCTGAAATTTCAGTTCAATATAGGTTTCCAAATATGTGAATTTCAAAATCACCAGCGACTGCTGTAAGAGATTGGGTTTGACACTGCTATACTCCCAACAAAAGCATATGTTGCTCAAATTATTTATATTGGCCAGTACTGGGTGGAATATCGCCACAGGCTGATCTTTTGAAGGTATAGTTGGTGGGCTTGCCTTGTATTGGATTGTTTGTCAACAGCTGATAAGAGATTGACAGTCTAGTTTTGAGTCAGCTGGACTGGCCAATAAGTATATTAATATGAATGCTACCCTCAAATGATTTCTCACCTCAGCTGAATCAACATCAAACCAGCCTTGAAGTGCAATGCATTGCAGAGTTTTCTCCATATATTCAAGGCCACTGCAGTGGTCATTGTATTTGAGAATTTGTTGAGTATAATTCACTTTATTGCTGGAGCAGTAGCTATTTCTCAGGATGACAATATATAATGATTGAGAAATATCAGTTGTGAAATGGTCTGCTGAGCCCATTCGCCAAATTGATTCGAATGTATGGCTGACCAGATACATCTTGGTGTATCCAAAGTGCGCTACCAGATATCCAAAGGCTTTTCGGAGCTCATCAACACCATATTGCTTCCAAGTTCCAAATTTGACCATTCACTTGGATAATAAGGTCTTTACAAGTTGCTGTTGTGCTGTAGTGATTCTGTATACCCTTCATTCCAGACTGTTAGTAATCAAATCTCTGTCATTGGTCTTAGTGTGATTCAGGCAATGCTGAGATTGTTTGAATTTGGCAGAATTAATTTTGTGGGCCCCATACACTTTTACTCCCACTGCAACTCGGATTTTGACAATATTATACTCCCATATTCTCATAAATTCTTGTTTCATCTCATTCAATGCATTGGCTTGTGCAGTCTTCAATATTTTCTGTTTTCAGAAAACACTGTGCAACTAATAGAATCATTTGAGCACATCATTAAGTGCATTGAGAGTAAGATCAAAGTGGCTTTGTTGGCTTACAAGTCGGCAGAATTTGTAATAATTCCCACATAGTTTCCATAACTTCTCCATTAGATGATATTCCATCTGCATTCATTTCATTATCCATTGCACCAGCTCATATTGGTGCACTGTTGCCTGCCAATGTTGTAACCATTGTGTTGATTTCTTTCTTCTGCCATTTTGTACTCTTTGATGAATCAATTGTCATTGGTATAGTTGGAGTCCTACATACCATAGTACCATTGTAAAATGCTTATCAAATTGGCCTTTGAAATTTTATGCTCTAAGGTATTCAGGAAGTCAGTGAAATCGATCATTTACAAATTCCATTAGCAATTGATGTGATTCAGCAAATTGCAATAGCCGATTCACATAGCGGACATGGTATTGCCAGAAATTGGATGGGAATGAATCTACTCCCAATGTGATTAGTTCATCGATCTGTTCATGACTGAGAACTTCACTGTCGATTTCTTGAACCCTGATATTGAAGAGTATTTGCTGGCTCGAATGTTCCATTGGCATATCTTTAGGTATTGTGCAAAGAGGATTCAAAGCATATAAAACTCGAACAATCATCACATGATCTGCCAAGTTACCAACCCATGCAGCCAGCACTGGACAGCACCTGCTTCAGAAACCATCAACACAATCCCATTCCACCTCCAGTCCACTGATATCAAGCTCTTGCAGTGTCAACAAAATCCTGTGCATTGGATTGTACCAGGCATCATGGATGTTTTTGGCATATTATGGATAACATGGTATGAGTCCAACAAGGATCCAGGTACACATCTTGGGACTCCATCATGTATCCATTTTTATATATTCGATAGTTTTGTTTAAGGGCCAGGCCTGTGTAATATTTGAAAAGATTTTCACATGTATTTTATCAGATATAACAATTTTTGGTATAATCATAGAGTCCTGGTGCAGATGCTCCTGTGTATCATACCATCAATTGCTGGTGTTCATCTTACTATAAATACAACACTCCTCAGAATCTGCCAGTTGCTCCAGGCCAAAATCCAAGTGCATGGTACATGGAATGTGAGCCTAAAGAAATTGTAAATATGTAAATATATTTTAATAATACAATATACCATATATTTGTAAACAGTATTCTAGCCAACTCTGTGCACCTAAACCCAAGTCAATAGATTTGAAGAGTGCCAACAACTCAGTAGTTGATGAAACATATTTGATACAGAAGTTGTCAAGTCCATGATTCAGGGGTTAGTTGATCCAGTTTTTGAGGTTCCAATACAAGAATTGAGCTTTCTGAAAGACATATGCACAATCAAATGGATGCCATGGATTCTATTGATCCTAATATATATAATATTTGTTGTATATCTCAGTAGCAACACCAAATAACTGACCACCAGCCGCTTCCACTGTCACAACATTGCTGTGATATTTGGACTTCATTGGGTCAGATGTATATGAAAGATATGGCTTCTGAGGGTCTGTGGATTGGCTGTTGTGGGAATTTTTGGGTGCAGATACACCTAGAATAGAGTCTACTGGCTCACATTGGTATAAGATCATATAGGCCGGGATGATTCAGGCACACCGACTGACATCGAACCTAGCTGTTGTTCCAGCCAACTGGAGGTATAGTTTTGTCCAGCAAAAGGCCTTCGTCCAGGGTAATAGGGTAAAACAGCATGAAGTGAGCTGCTAATCTGTTCTGGCAGAGTAATTTCTTGTGACAGATGAAACCAGAAATGAGATTGCACATCGATCCAGCCATACTGGTAGGATATTTGGTGGTGGTGAATATTGAGTGGGGTTGACATGATGCGCACAAGAATTTTGTCAGGATTGTGTTGAGTGACAATCGGTTGTGGAGTGATGATCAGTGAATAATAAAGCATGACAAGAATCAAATCAGGTTTGAACACAGGTTAAAGCATGACGAGAATGAAATTTGGTTTCAAACGGAGGATAAAGCATGATGAGAATGAAATCATGTTTCAAACAGAGGCTATAGCATGACGAGAATGAAATTGGGTTTCAAACAGAGGCTAAAGTATGACGAGAATGCAATTAGGTTTTAAATGGAGGTTAAAGCATGATGAGAATGAAATCATGTTTCAAATGGAGGCTATAGCATGACGAGAATGAAATCAGGTTTCAAATTATGGTTTTACTGGAAACAACGGAATTGTACGAAAGCGGTGTACAAAGACAGCAGGAGTTCAGATGTATTATGGAACAAGCGAAATCACTGTATATAAACCAGGTATTGGGTGGAGAATACATTTCTTTCTGCACTTGCTCTCTCGTCCATAAAGCAATCAATTAGCTTTGGCTTTCACATCTTTCACCCTCGGTGATTGTGGATCGAGTCCCTTGTTTACAGTCCTTATTCTGTGGCTACAGGCTACCCTCGGGCTTCTTAGCCATCCAGCGTTCAGTTTTATAACCCTTAGAACCTCGAGCCCTGAACCCTTGATACTGAGCCCTGAACCCTTGACAGCAAAACCAGTCTACAATCGATTCTACTGGTTATATTCTTGTTTCATGTGCTGTTATCCTCACTGCCTAGACTGCTATTAGTGTCACCGTATTTGCAACGCATCTTGCAAAGTTTTTAAATCAGCAAGCAACTTTGAAAACAGGTTGACCATCCAATCCTACTGGAGACACATCGGTTTACCTTGCTTGTGGATGTTTCGAAGACCTACGAATCCAGAAATTTGTGCCAATCAGTGCCACTTCGAAATATATGAGCGAGGATGAAAGAACCTGCGACTGAATGTATTTTTGTTACCTTTCAGAATAAGAAGGAGATTTAGATCATAATTATTCAAACCCAACCATTCACTGCATTTGTGGAGCAATTCTGGAGTGGGCCGAAATATCTACCTGCAACTGTGGCATAGAGAAATTCAATACCTTTTTCGATTGCATTGAGGAACGCAATTGTATTCTTTGTTCACTGTGGATCGTTGGTCTTGAAACCCTTTTACCTTGGTATCCAATCAGGCATTAGCGTGTGGAAATCCAAGCAGCTGTGGTTGCTGCAATATTTTCTATTTCAATGATTGCTGGATTGACTGGCCAAACAACGAGTGGGATCACTTCTGTGAGCAGTGTATAGAGGAAGAATATTTACCAGGATTCGATATCAATAACTACCGTCATCATTCACCCTTGAAAAATGCAAGAAGCCCTGTGAGGCAGCAGTATGAGTGAAGGGCATCGATATATCAAGATTGCGAGAGTGAATCGACATATAATGGCACGAATGATATTGGTGGATTTTACAAAGTTGAATCAATAATGTGCCCTGGTAGCAGCCAACGAAATGAAGGACTATATAGCCGGCATGGCAGGAGCACCAGTATCTCAAATCGAGAATCAAATAGAGCAATAAAACGAACAATTCACCATCCAAGCAGCAAACATTGGAGCAGCCCACAGACGAATCACCGAGTTGTGAAAAGCCGGGAAACACCTCAAACAACACAAGGCAAACATGGACAAGGAATTGGCACTCACTGACCAAAGAATCAAGGACATGGAAACAAGAGTACCCACCTGTACACACGGAAATTTACTGACAAAAGTCCCTGAATTAGAACAATGACTAGCAACCAGAATATCAGAAGGAATGGAAAATCTCAGACAGGAATTAGAGGAAACAGAGGAACAGTTAAGGATCTGTGGAGAAGAATGAAACGAATATTGGAATCAGGTCAGAAGAGTGCTCGCGCTCGTGGGGAATGGTGGTAATGGTAGAGGAAATAGTGGACCTAAACGCAGCAAAATTGTCCGATTCCCGGGAACAGATAGAAGAGCACACCTCTGATCGATGGCACAGTTCGCAATGAAAATTGAAGATAAATCGACAGGATTCTTTAATGAGCAGTCCAAGATGCGATATGCAGCAAATCGACTAGAAGGTATGGCATAAAATCAGATCCAGCCATACATCAGCAGAAGAACAGGTTACCTGGACCTCCCGTCATTGGAAACATTATTGGACCTGTTACAGCTAGCCATTGGAGATCAAGACATACAAGCAACCGCCGATCAAGAGTTCCTTAAGCTTCGACAATATGTTCGAAAATTGTCTCCGTATCACGCAGAATTTCAACCATTGGTGCCTGATGTTGACTGGAACAAAGCAGCACAAGTAAACGTGGTCAAACAAGGCTTATCCGAAGAATTGAAAGTTTCATTACAACATTGCGACATTCTGGAAGATCTTACAGAATTTGTGAAACTCTGCTTAAAGAGAGATTCGCAGATCTGTGCTTGACCTGCTGAGAAACGATCCAGAAGTTCGACAGCGGGATACAAGAAGTCTGAAACTGCGAACAACAGTACACCCATCCCATCAACCTCAGAGTCAGCACCTGCAGGAACTGTAGCAGGATATCATGGCCCTGCATCGATGGATTTCTTGGCAGTCAAAGGGATGAGAATTACTCTGGGAGAAGGCAAGCGACACAGGGAAGGAGGACCTTGTATGTACTGTGGGGACAGCAGGCACTTCGAGGCATCTTGCCTGAGAAAATGGAAAGCAGCATCAGGAGAGATAGAAGTAACACCATTTGAGAAAGCAGGAAATGAAATGGACGCAGATTCGGGCAAGATCGAGTCAGGAAATGTCTAGGCCAGTGCAATAAGGATGGTCTTTGTACTGGGCACGAATATCGTTTGTCTACAGTTGTTATGTCTCGTTTCGGAATTTCACAGTTTTCGATTAATAGAGCAGAAATTAAGGAGTCTTGAATGGAAAGCAAACATTTGGTTGTGAAATGTTCACTGAAAATTGGAGACAAGTTGATCGATACGCACGCTTGAATTGAGTGCAGAGCCACAGGAATAGCATTTGCAGACAAATAGTTTGTTCGCCATCATCAAATGGAAGAAAAGAAATTACCAGAATTATGAGAGTTACAGTTTATCGATGAAAGGCTCATCGAATCAGGAACTATTTTGACCATGGCCAAGTTAAATATACAAATAGAATTACATCAGGAATAATTATAAGCATTCGTAACAAAGTTAGGGCATCATCCGATTATACTATGATTGCAATGGTGACAACTTCACGATATAATGGTTAAATTTCAGGGGCGAAGAATGGGCTTTGAAAGCAGCTACTGTCAACAACACCGCCAACATCATTCAAGTATATGGATATGGGGCAATCACATAGAAACAACAACGGCAGATCTGGAAAAACCGAAATTGAATATCTGCGCAGTATCAGCATCATCTTTCGAGAGACGAGTCAGAAGGGAGAAACTCAAGGTTTACACGTTCACACTGTATGCAATCAACAAGGCCTTGGGAATAAAATATCTACAAGAAAAGCCTCTTGAAGAAGTCATCCCCCAAGAATACCACGAGTTTCTACACCTGTGCAGCAAGATGATTGCTGAAACGCTACCACCATACCGAGCCTACGATCACAGGATTAAGTCACGGGAGTGCTTTACACCGCCGTTTGGGCCTATTTACAGCGTATCTCATGAAGAGCTACCAGTTTTAAAGGAATAGATAGAAAAGAACTTGTCTATGGGATTCATCTGGTTGTCTTCATCCCCTTGCGGAGCCCCAGTACTTTTTGCTCCAAAGCCGGGGGGAGGTTTAAGACTCTGTGTCGATTAACGAGGCATAAATAAAGGAACAATAAAAAACCGGTTCCCCCTACCATTGATCCAACAAACCCTGCTCAGACTCTGGAAGGCTTGCTATTTCACCAAGTTAGACGTATGCGATACGTATAATATGATTTGAATCGCAGCAGGGGACGAATGGAAAACAGCTTGTAGAACCCGCTATGGACTCTTCGAATCCTGAGTTATTCCTTTGGGACTCACCAATGCGCTAGCATCCTTCCATGAATGCATCCACGACGCATTACGACCTTTCTGGGACATTGTCTGCACAGCATTCTTGGATAACATTCTCATTTACAACAATCACCTGAGCGAACACAAGGAACATGTCAGAGCAGTCATGACCACACTTAAGGATGTTGGTCTCTCCCTAAAAGCAGGGAAACGCGAGTTCCATAAAGAGGAAGTCAAATACCTAGGGTTAATTGACGGAGTGAACGGAATCAGAATGGATCTGGAGTAAGTCCAAGCTGTTGAAAATTGGAAAGCACCAGAGAAACCTGAAGAAGTCCAAACCTTTTTCGGCTTTGCTAACTTCTATCGACGATTCATACGGAACTACAGCTGGGTGGTACAACCACTATCCAAATTTACAAAAAAGTTTGTACCATCTCACTGGGGACAAGATCAAAAAAGAGCATTGGCCAAACTCGAGAAAGCTTTTACAATGCAACCAGTGCTAGCCCATTTCGATTATGAAAAAGACATTGTCTTTGAAACCGACGCCTCAAGTTACATATCCACAGGAGTTCTCTCTCAATTCAACGACCAAGGAGTGCCACACCTGGTAGCCTTCGTCTCCAAAAAACACTTGCCGGTGGAAGAAAATTACGAAATCTACAACCAAGAATCAGGTATGATAGTCAAAAGCCTAGAACAATAGGGACCAGAATGCGAAGGTTCAGCACATCCGATTATGATTCTCACCGATTACACGAATCTGGAATACTTCACGACATCGAAACTGTTCAATCGAAGGCAGACCAGATGGTCTGAATTTCTGTTGATGTTTAAATTCAGGATAGTTTACCAGCCAGGAAAGCAAGGTCAAAAACCTGCTGCACATATTTGAATGCCAGGAGACAGTCCACCGAATTGGGGGGCAGAAAATACCCAGCCAAACGTACGAAAAACCGAAAACCTGGACCAGATGGTATGGAAAGGGTTGATCGTGGCATTCGTGGGAACAGTCCACCTCGATAGCGATCTGGTAACCTCCTTAGAGTTATGGAACTGCATAAAAAATGTAAGTTGACATTGCATGTATGACTGTGGCGAAGGGATATATACACATAAGGATCAGTTGCTGAAGATCCCTGAAACAAAAATCTTACCAACAGATGAGCACAAGCTCATGTGGATTCAGGAATGCCATCATTCTCCGGTCACGGGACACCCTGGATGAGCCAAAACTTACGATTTGCTAATCGGAAGCCATTTCTGGAATCAGATGTGAAAGAATGTGGACCACTACATATAAAACTGCCACACCTGCCAACGGAGGTAGGCAACCCACGGAATGACTCATGGCTTGTTACGACTGTTAGAAGTACCGGAGCAACGATGGAAAGACTTCAGAATGGACTGCGTAGTCAGACTGCCAGAATGCGAAGGTTCCAATACCGTATTGGTAGTGGTCGATCGCCCCCTATCAGGTGACATTTAGTACCCTGTACTGACACTGTAGATGGAAAGAAAATGGGAGAAATATACATCAAAGAAGTGTTCACACTGCATGGACTGCCTGAAACAATAGTGTCCGATCGAGGGCCGCAATTCACTTCAGAAGTCTGGAACCTCATCTGCAAAAGATTGTGAATTGAACAAAGGCTGTCCACTGTATTTCATCCCCAGACCGACAGCCAAACTGAAAGAGTCAATGCAGTAATGGAACAGTATCTCCAAAACTTTGCCAATTACCAGCAGGATGATTGGGTCGGCTGGTTACCATTGGCGGAATTTGCAGCTAACAATCATACCTCGGAAACAACTAATTGCTCCGCATTTTTTGGCATCTATGTCTTGCATCCACGAATGACCTTTGGCAAACACCCAATTGACGATTCTTACGATTTTTACCAAGTCAATGCCCAGCAGATTGCCCAACGGATGAAGCAACTCGTCAGCGAACTCAGGGCAGAAATGAACAGAGCCCAGGCTGTATAGTTTGAACAGGCCAACAAGTTCCGAAGGGTCAGCATGCCATTGGAAGTCGGCGATACAGTATGGCTGGACACACAAAATATTTCAACAATCCCACCAAGCAAGCAACTCGACTGGAAATAAGTATGGCCTACGAGATCACAGAGATGATTAGTCCCTGAACCTATCGAATCAAACTACCAAATCAACTATGCATTCACGACGTTCAACCGATATCCAGACTTGAGAATGCCACCCAGGATCCGCTTCAAAATCAAAAGCAAGAACCAACACCACCAGTAAAAGTGGACGGAAAAGAGGAGTAAGAAGTTGAGCGGATAGATGATTCCAGAGTGTTCTGGAGGCAGCTGCAGTATTTGGTAAAATCGCGGGGCTACGATGAGCCCGTGACCAACATCGATGGACTGAAGGCTATCGACGATTTTCATACAGAACTACCAGGCAAGCCCAGATCATGATGTTCATAGGCACTCGGCATTCGAGTGGGGGAAGCTACCGTCACAGTTGTATTGAGTGACGATCAGTGGTGGAGTGAGAATGGGTATATGTTAAGTATGACCAAAATGAAATCCGGTTTCGAATGGATGCTCAAGCGTGACAAGAATGAAATCAGGTTTCAAACTGAGGCTAAAGCATGACGAGAATCAAATCCGGTTTCGAATTATGGTTTTACAGGGAAGAACGAAATCATATGAGAGCAGGGTACAAAGAAAGCAGGAGTTCGGATCTATAATGGAATGAGTGAAATCACTGTATATTAACCAGGCGTTTGGCGGATGATAAGTTTCTTTCTTCACTTGTTCCCTCATCTAAAAAGCGATCAATTAGCTTTGGCTTTCACTTCTTTCACACTCGGTGATTCTGGATCAAGTCTCTTGTATACAGTCCATGTTCCATAGCTACTGGCTACCCTCGGGCTTCTTAGCCATCCAGCTTACAGTTTCATAACCCTCAGAACCTCGAGCCCTGAACCCTCAATATCAAGCCCTGAACCCTTGACAAATTTTGCTGATTGGAATTTGTTTTTAAAACTGGCCAATTTGCATTAGTATATTAAATTTCAGCCACACTACCACTATGCAAGTTCACCATCTAGAAGTTCACTGCACCACCTTGAGTACAAAGTATCAACCTCAACTTCTATTCATTTTTCTCATCACAATTTTGGTTTGTAGAATCACCACAACGAAGCCCTTTTCCCACCAAGTATACTCTATGATTAACTAGGCTATTTTGTACAGATATATTTGTTGTGTTCTGGTCCTTATGTATAACTTATCATACCAACTGCATCACCAGAGCACCTCCAACAACCACTCAAATAATGATTGGATCGAAGTATCAAACAATTTGGATGTAAGAATCATATCTGCTCCTCACCGTTATCAAGTTGATTGGTTCTTGGGATGTTTATCTTTCATCTGATCCCATATTTCTGCCTATTTGTGGTGCACCAGTGATACTATTTTTGTGTATGATGTTTGTATAAGATGTGCCTTGGTAGAAGTGATGGTAATCATTTCATATATGGACCTCCAACAGAAAGCCAAGTGGTTATACTCGTACAAAATATGAGTGAGATCTCATCACCACTGGAACCATGCTGTCACTGGCTTTTCCACTGCCAGCTTGTTTTCTTATACCAATCATATAAAAAATACCCCCTTGGTTTGTGTTGGTAAAACAAAGAAGTATACCTGAGTTTTTTCAGAACCCTATGGAACAAGGAATGGTATGAGACTGGAATATGAGAGAGATATAATAAGCCCATCTTTTCACTGCTTCCTGTCATTTGCTAATTGCATAAAGTATCCAGAGAGCCTTCAGAATATCATTCAAACTTCTATATCTGTATTTTCAAATCTTTTTGTACAATGTCATCTTTGGAATCACCACTATAATATTCAGGAGGATCTGAAGATCGACAGCACAATGCTGAAAATTTCAACAATTATCAGCAACAATAACAAATGGACAGGTAGCCTACAGACCAGAATAAAGGATGGCAGTATGTGATCACCACCAATTACAACATCTATCCAACTATAGGTCAGGCTCCAGATGACAATAACAACTCATCAAATTCATGGCCTAACCCACAATTTCATCTTTAAGAGTAATAACAGCAATTCCATCGCATGCCTTAGTATTTCCATACGTTGAACTACCAAGCTGTGCCACTCTTCCAACCTCCCCAGCCAAACACTCTAGGTGTGCCACAGTACTTGGTTTCTCAGCTGAACTCCCATGGCACCCTGTTGTATACCGATCAGCAGAACTGGCAAGGTGAACCGCTGTATACCCAACAGCAAAACTTTCAAGGAGCAGTGCCATACCTGCAACAGCAGAAGCTCTAAGGCACCCCACAGCTGCGTTCTTCTCAGCCGAACAGATAAGGCACACCACCTTACTCCGCATGGCAGAACTCCCATAACTCACCACGTTTCATTCATCATCAGCTACACACCATATATGTACTACAGTCCATTTATCTCCAGCCTAACTCCCAGCAGCCAGCCTGGGACACTCAGCAGAATTCTCCCAAGCTGTCACGGTTGTGTCGAGTGAGGATCGAAGATGGAATAAGGATCGATGAAGGGGAAAGGGAATACGAAGGAAAACAGGTTTCGGTAGAAGGAATCAGGTTGTGATGGAAGGAATCAGGTTTCGTTGATTGGAATCAGGTTTTGTTGGAAAGAATCAGGTTTTGTTGGTTGCGTTGTAAATATGGCGTGATGGTTATGGCGTAGGCCGCGGGTTGAAAGGGTTGCGTACATAGTTAGGTGGAGTTAGGATGTATTTTGGAACGAGTGAGCAAAGGTGACGACGGTCGCGTTAACTGTATATAAGGATGCTGGATTTGCGGAGGATAGGTTTGTTCTTCACTCGTTCTCTAGTCTACAAAACAATCAATAGCTTCGGCACAAACCTTTGTTCACTTCGGTGATTCCGGATTTCGAGTCTCTTGCTTGTTACGCAGTACCCGCGATCACTGCATCACCGCACACTACCTCTGTCTTAGTTTGGTTTTTATAACCCCTAGAACTCCGAGCCTTGAACCCTTGACAGAAGAACGAGTCCATAATCGATTCTACTGGTTATATTTTAGTATATGTGCCGCTATTTTCATCGAAGCGGTTGTTACTTTTGCCATAGACCCTGCAACTCTCTTTGCTCCGTGTTTAAATCAGTTGGAAACTTCGAAAACAAGCTCACAGTACACAGCTTTTGGAGACACTCCTGCGTTGTGTGCCTGTGGAAACATCGACGAGAAGGATCCACGCTGTTTTAAATGCCAGCATACGACAGCAACAAACCTCAACAATCCCGAATCAATTTTCTCGACCTAGCTGGTCGAACCCTCAACCTCTTCGAACAAGAACCCCTGAACGCCTTTGATAGCATCGACGCTATCCTCAACGAACCCGAGGAACCTTTGGAAGCATACTTCTGGGACGAACCACAAGCGGTATCTCCTTGGAATAGTTACTGGACAGAAGCAGCAAGCAACGGAGGGGGCCTCCAAATCGACGACGCAGTATTCAAAAATTTCTGGACCAAGTACTACGGTCTTCACGTCGATTGTCAAAACGAAGAACCGTGTTACTGCGAACATAACTGCGGAGGAACCCATACAACAATCGGTAGAGCAGCAGAAGCTCAATCAACGATATCAGAATCTACGATCAAGGCAACACAGAAGGACATAGAAAGCCAAATCTCGTGGGCAGACTACAACGAACGAAAGGCGAACAAAGGAAAGGGAGTTGACCGCGAATTACATCCGGCTCCTTTACCAACCCCGCTGATCATCGTAACAACACCCAGATAACACGAGGTGTTCTTCTGGTAGATGGTCAATCCGTTTTTAGAAGCAGAAATCGAAGCGGCAGTTCAACAAGTTCAAAACAACATAGACAAAGTCAGAGACTGTTTGTCAGAACATCGCCTCCTCACGGCCGCCTCCCTACATCATCAGAAAGATGTCCGGAGAATCTTCACGACCAACTCGCGATGTCACGTTGACCGGAATCTTACAGATGGAGCTGGAAATCGTGGCAACAAGAAATATAGAAGCTATGAGCGAAGTTCAGCTCAGGGAGCACATCGGGGACATCAACAAAGGGCTGAAAGCAATAAGCCAACTACCAACAACCAGCAGACTGAACGAATTGCTCAAGGAACAGCAATCTGTGAAGAATGCGGAAGTACGAATATCGGAATTGTTGGCAGAAGGAGAAAAAGTAGTCCAGGAAAGGGACAATCTGAAGCAGGAGTTACTGCTTACTCAACAAACAGCGGCAACAACAGAATCACCGCAAATATGCAGTCATGGGGACCTGGTTGAAGAAATCCGGATCCTAAAACAAACATTGGAGGAAGCAAATCCAGACCTGGCGGAGTTGAAACAAGATCTGGAAGATGCTCAAGCTCAAATGGAGAAGTTTAGGGACCTGGCAGAAGAAAATCGACAACAGGTAACCAGGATTCTGAAGTTAACAGAGGGAAGAGGGGGAGAGTCAAGAGTAAGAACAGAAGGGGAAGAGCGAGAAGAGAAGGTGAATGATATCACCACTTTTTCAGGAGAAGACAGGAAGGAACTTCGAGGTTGGAAGGTGCAGCTGGCATTGAAGATAGCCGGAAAGCCAAAGGCATTCAACAACGAACAGAAGAAGCTGAGGTATGCAGTTGGATGTTTGAAAGGAGTGGCTCTGGCACAGTTAATGCCACACTGTGACGAAATCTCAGGGGAAGTCAAACTGAATACCCTGAAAGACCTAGTTGACCTGCTGGATGTAGCATTCGGAGATCAAGACAGAGCAGCAACAGCAAAGAGGGAACTCGAGAAACTCAGGCAACGAGACCGCGAATTCTCCCAGTACTACGCGGAATTTCAAAGATACGTAGTAGACACAAAATGGAACGAAGATGCACAATTGGACGCACTACGGAAAGGGCTGTCCAACGAACTCAAGGACTCCATACAGCATATCGAGGAGCCAGAAAGCATGATCGAATTCGTTAAAATGGTGTCGAAAA
Organism: Trichophaea hybrida; assembly: GCA_015178995.1. Lineage (NCBI taxonomy): Eukaryota > Fungi > Ascomycota > Pezizomycetes > Pezizales > Pyronemataceae > Trichophaea > Trichophaea hybrida. The sequence goes on along the minus strand of WHVE01000850.1, from coordinate 28,911 downwards.
GGGACTCCCAGCTGAGGAGAAGAGCCGCGGAAAAGAAATCTGGAAGATGGGAAGGGTATAAAAAATCCGATGCAACGACCAACACCACATCCGCCCCAGACGCAGCACCTGCAGGATCCGTTGCAGGATATCACGGCCCTGCTCCAATGGATCTCTCGGCAGTAAAAGGGAAGAAGATTACACCTGAGGAGAGGAAGAGACGAAGGGAAGGAGGACTATGTATGTACTGTGGGGATAGCAGACATTTCGCGGCATCATGCCCAAGGAAGCTTAAGGCAGCATCAGGACAAACGGAAGTGTCACCGTTTAAAAAAGCAACAAATGAAGGGGATGCAGATTCAACAACAGGGAAAGGAAAGGATGTGGAATCGGGAAAAGTTTAGTCCAGTGCAATAAGGATGGCAATTGCGCTGGAAACGAATTTCCTTTGTCAGTCAATGCTAGTTTTGGTATTTCGCAGTTTTCTATATCAAGCGCAGAAATAAAAGAGTCTTCTATGGAAAGCAAACATCTCGTTGTGAAATGCTCGCTGAAAATAGAAGATAAGATTATTGATACCCACGCTTTGATAGACTGCGGAGCTACTGGAATAGCATTTATTGACAAAGATTTCGTCCGCCATCATCAGTTACAACAGAGAGAATTAAAAGAATCAAGAGAATTGGAAGTTATAGATGGAAGGCCCATCGAATCAGGAACTATCACCACTATGGCTAAACTGGATTTAGGCATACGCGGACATCAGGAGCAATTACCAGCATTCGTTACGAAACTTGGACATTATCCAATCGTGCTTGGACTACCATGGCTACAACTTCACGACGTTACGATCAAGTTCCATAACAAAAGAATAGGATTCGAAAGCGATTATTGTCAGAAACATTGCCAACATCATTCAAGTGTATGGGTATGGGGAAATCATATGGAAACAACGGAATCCGATGAGCCCAAGTTAGATATATGTGCTATAGCAGCAGCTCCGTTTATGAGGCGGAATAGAAAGGAGATACTCAAGGTGTACGCGGTAACGTTATACGAAATCAACAAAGCCCTAGAAATAAAGGACCTTCAAGAAAAACCGCTGGAACAGTTAATTCCCAAGGAATATCATGAGTTTCTTCCCCTCTTTGACAAGGTTATCGCTGAAAGGCTACCACCACACAGACCGTACGATCATAAGATTACACTCCAAGACGGATTCACACCACCCTTTGGACCAATATACAGCCTGTCAAGAGAAGAACTGCAGGTCCTGAAAGAGTGGATTGAAAAGAATTTGTCAAAGGGATTCATCAGATCGTCATCATCACCATGCGGAGCACCGGTGTTGTTCGCACCTAAACCGAATGGAGGATTACGATTATGCGTGGACTATCGTGGACTCAACGAAGGAACCATAAAAAATCGATATCCATTACCGTTAATCCAGGAAACCTTGTTGAGATTGTCAAAAGCCAAATGGTACACCAAGTTAGATGTCCGAGATGCCTACAATATGATTCGAATAGCAGAAGGAGACGAATGGAAAACGGCGTTTAGGACCCGTTATGGCCTGTTCGAATCCCTCGTTATGCCCTTCGGACTCACCAACGCACCAGCCAGCTTCCAAGAATTTATCAACGATACACTTCACCCCTTTCTGGACATTTTTTGTACGGCATTTTTGGATGACATCCTCATCTACAGTGACAATTTAAAGGAACATAAGGAACACGTCAGAGCAATAATGACAACGCTTAAGGAAGCTGGTCTGTATCTGAAAGCGGAAAAATGCGAGTTTCATCAACAGGAGGTGAAGTACCTGGGATTAATAGTTGGAGTAAACGGGATTAGAATGGATCCAGAAAAAGTAACAGCAGTGAAGGAATGGGAAGCACCTGGCAAGCTCAAAGAAGTTCAAGCGTTTTTAGGATTCGCCAATTTTTATCGAAGATTTATCAGAAACTACAGTAGGGTGGTCCAACCATTAACAAAGCTAACGAAAAAGCTGGTACCATTTCACTGGGGATCCGATCAGAAACGAGCCTTTGCGGAGCTGAAAGAAGCATTTACAACAGCACCAGTCCTAGCACACTTCGACTATGAAAAAGAAATCGTTTTGGAAACGGACGCCTCGAGCTATGTGTCTGCAGGAGTATTATCCCAGTACGATGATCAAGGAATCCTTCATCGGGTAGCGTTCTTTTCGAAGAAACACACACCGGCAGAAGAAAATTACGAGATTTACGATCAAGAGCTGGAAGCCATAGTTAAAAGTCTGGAACAGTGGAGACCAGAATGCGAGGGGTCAGTACATCCTATTAAGATACTGACGGACCACAAGAATCTCGAATACTTCATGACCTCAAAGCTACTCAATAGAAGACAAACCAGATGGTCCGAATTCCTGTCGAGATTCAAATTTAAGATTATATACCGCCCAGGAAAGCAAGGTCAAAAGCCCGATGCACTCACCAGAATGCCAGGAGACATTCCTCCGAAGGGGGGGGCAGAAAAAACCCAACCAATCGTGCTCAAAACGGAGAATCTTGACAAACGAATACAACAAGGACTGGTGATGGCATTCGTAGAAGTGGTGAATCAGGACGAAATCGATCCAAAGGAATTGTGGAACTGGATTCAAAATGTATGCAAGGACTGCCCACTCGATAGCAGCGAAGGACTGTGTCTCAACGCAACGGACGTAAAAAACGATTCGGACAAGCTACAACTGATACAGGACCATCACGATACACCGGCAGCAGGACATCCAGGACGAGCAAAAACCCTCGAACTCCTCAAAAGAAATAATCAATGGCCAGGTATGAGGAAGGACGTGGACAGGTACGTACGAAACTGCCACGTGTGTCAACGCAGCAAAGCAACCCATCAGAAGGTCCACGGATGGCTCAAACCACTGGAAATACCGCAACAACCATGGAAGGATCTGAGTATGGATTTCGTGGTGGGACTACTGGAAAGCGAGGGGTACAACGCCATATGGGTAGTGGTTGACAGGTTGTCAAAAATGAAACATTTAGTGCCATGTCGGGACGATACAGACGGCAAGAAGCTGGGCGAGATGTTTATACGAGAGGTGTTCAAGTTACATGGTTTACCGGATACCATAGTATCAGACAGAGGACCCCAATTCGCGTCAGAATTCTGGAGACACGTTTGTGAAAGACTTGGGATCGAACGAAGACCGTCAACCGCGTTTCACCCACAGACAGATGGACAAACGGAACGAATGAACGCCATTATGGAACAGTATCTCAGGGCCTTCGTCAATTATCAACAGAACGATTGGACACAGTGGCTACCAATGGCAGAATTTGCGTCGAACAATCACGCCTCGGAAACAACAGGATGCTCACCGTTCTTCGGTAATTACGGATTTCATCCAAGAATGACCTTTAGTCAACATCCGGTTCAGAATGGGAACGATATCAGGGAAGTAAACGCAAATACCCTCTCCCAGAAAATGAACGATATCTTTCAACAGATGAAGGCTGAAATGACTCGAGCACAAGATATTCAAGCGGAACAAGCGGAGAAGCATCGACGAGAGGGAGTGCAGATGGAGGTTGGAGATCGAGTCTGGATGGACGCCAGGAATATCACAACACAACGATCCAGCAAGAAGCTTGACTGGAAACGCCTGGGGCCATACGATATTACGGAAGTTATTAGCCTGTGGGCTTATCGATTACAATTACCAAAGGACCTCCACATTCATCCAGTACAACCAATCTCCCGCCTGATCAAAGTATCGGAAGATCCCTTGCCAGGACAAATCGAGTCGGCACCACCTGCAGTTATCGTGGACGGAGAAGAAGAATACGAAGTGGAACGTATCGACGACTCGAGGATGTTTCGACGACAATTGCAGTATTTGGTCAAGTGGAAAGGCTATGATGAACAAAGCTGGGAACCGGCGGTTAACGTAGATGGGCTTCAAGCAATCGATGCTTTTCATGCGCAACAACCTGGCAAGCCCGGATCAACAGCTTCGTAGGAACTTAGCATGTGGGAGGGGGAGCTACTGTCACGGTTGTGTCGAGTGAGGATCGAAGAAGGAATAAGGATCGATGAAGGGGAAAGGGAATACGAAGGAAAACAGGTTTCGGTAGAAGGAATCAGGTTGTGATGGAAGGAATCAGGTTTCGTTGATTGGAATCAGGTTTTGTTGGAAAGAATCAGGTTTTGTTGGTTGCGTTGTAAATATGGCGTGATGGTTATGGCGTAGGCCGCGGGTTGAAAGGGTTGCGTACATAGTTAGGTGGAGTTAGGATGTATTTTGGAACGAGTGAGCAAAGGTGACGACGGTCGCGTTAACTGTATATAAGGATGCTGGATTTGCGGAGGATAGGTTTGTTCTTCACTCGTTCTCTAGTCTACAAAACAATCAATAGCTTCGGCACCAACCTTTGTTCACTTCGGTGATTCCGGATTTCGAGTCTCTTGCTTGTTACGCAGTACCCGCGATCACTGCATCACCGCACACTACCTCTGTCTTAGTTTGGTTTTTATAACCCCTAGAACTCCGAGCCTTGAACCCTTGACACAAGCAGAACTCACAGCAACCTCAACGCTCGCCCACTTCATCTCATTGGCAACCTGGGTACAAGCATTGAACCAAATACCCATAAACCAGCTCAACTTATCTTGAAACAGAGACGATACTTGGGCCACATCTCACCATATAGCCAATATCTCCTTTGCCAAAATGGGATCATCAGAAAAACATAGACATATCGACTCCACCTCAACTATATCCAAATTGCACTCCGCAACAATTGAGTGAACTTGTATCTGAACCACAATCTGCTCAAAATACATGTTGAAAGAAGTTTCCCTTACAGCCAAAGCAGTTTGCAATACCTTCCCCAGTTCAGAAAACTGATATTGAATAGATTACTATGCTGCAATCCCTTCTGGACATATCATTTGATCAGTTCAAAATACTGGAGATATTTTTGGGATGACTAAAGCATCTCTCACCCATAATGGCACCAGATTACCCAGATTATGAACTGCAAGTTTTACAAACAAAACCTTGCCACTCAAATGGGTCAAACACCCACCACATTCAACCAATTGAAAGATGCATTGGTTGCCAGTTATATCAAAAAATTATATAAAAAAATTATTCCGAGCTTAAACTGACTAAAACTTCACTACCATGGAAGCAACTGTGGCTGAGTTTATTGAGACTTATGATCAATGAATACCATTGCCCAATTTGGATAATTCTGAGCAGACAAAATATCGGTGGGTCAATATGTTATTGAACATGGTCACTGATCAAATTAGGGGCAAAAGAGTCAGAAAAAACAATCAAAAGAGATTGGCGACGAACAATAGAATGGAGTGCACAGTGAACAAGATCCAGGTGAATGCCCCTATACTGGAGAACTCAAGCTTTACTGTAATAGTTAGTTGCATTGCTCTGGATGACAACACAATCATCGTGAAGGAATTATCAGTATCATATACCAATGTCGCACTTTGGATAGAGCTTTTAAAATTTATATCAAACAGTGGCAGCTAGTGTTAGCAACGGTTCCGGGTTACCCGGCCGCGGTCCGGGTTGGAACCGGAACCGAACCGAAACCCGCCGGGTTTTGGCGGGTTTCACCTGCAGCAGAGCCTCATTTTTCATCGGCCCCAATAATGCCATGTTTTCTGCTCCAATTAAGTATTTGAGTCCTGATTGGATCGCGACATGTTATATACGTAGATTATGCAGTATTTGATGCTCTTTCACCTCCCGCTCTCCGATTTGTGATACGATCAGTATTCTTTGAGTCGCTGCGAAAAACAGTCGATTTTGGCCGCATTTTCGGCTTTATTTCACAGCGACTCAACGAATACTGATCGTATCGCAAATCGAAGAGCGGGAGGTGAAAGAGCGTCAAAAACTGCATAATCTACATATATAACATGTTGCAATCCAATCAGAACTCAAATACTTAATTAGAGCGATAGTTTTGGAGGAAAACCCGCCAAAAACCCGCCGGGTTCGGTTCGGTTCCGGGTTTGGAACCGGAAATTAGTTACGGTTCGGGTTTAGTACGGTTCCAGAACCGGACCGGAGGCACCGGTTTGGGTTCAGTGCTGATCCAGAACCGGACCGGGGGCGCCGGTTCGGGTTAGGAACTGGAACCGAACTGAACCCGTAATTTGGGACCGTTGCTAACACTAGTGGCAGCCCAAAAGTATCCAAAAAACTTTTCACTTTAACTGCACAGTTCAAGTATATGTTGAGTGATAAAGTTTTGGATAATAAATATATGGAAAGGTACAGGAATAGATAGTTAATCCAGGCCATACTGTTTAATCAAATTTCATATGATACATTACTTTCAGAAAGCTTTCAGCTCGAAAACAGGTATGATGTCAAGGTTTTTCTGACAGAGTTGCATATGGTAGGGGATGATTCAGAGCATGTGATTGGTTTGGTAAGTATCAGTTAATTCTAACAATGTCAAAAAAAGCCACAAATCATATTCAACTGGAGTAATTTCAGTATAGATGATAACATCAAGGACAATGCTGAGGGAGAAAAGGTGCAATCTGAAAGTAGATTACAATTTCTTAGTGGATTAGAGTGAATAAAAGCAAAATGCATTTCAATTTTATATAAATTATACATCCACTTGCCAATTTTATTTTAATCAAATGTATACATTATGTCAGATATGCCACAACAAAAGTCTGAGACTATTGTAATATCTGACGACGGGGATCTCCCAGAATATAATGAGGGAAGGCAAACCTGAGACCCAAGAGGTCCAGGAGGAGATCTCTTCTTTTGAAGAAGAATCCAATGACATCATATTAGGTTGGAGTACCATACTGAACACAATCAACAATGTGTTCAATCAACAATGTTTACAGGAAGCTCCCAAGCTTCTAAATGCATTACCAGTTTACCAGTTGAAGATGGATAGAATTCCTGGCCAAAGATTCGCCATCCCAGCCTGCAATGAAATTTTCTGGTACATCAAATCTGGGCTATCTGGATCATTGTCAGCAGATAGGTCTGGGATGATGACAGGCCCAGTGCACTCCTTGCAAATGAGATGGGCCTAAGAAAGACCCATATACCTCTTTCTGCAGCAATGTTTTACAAATGGCAGACTGAGAAAGTGGTTTATGGTCAGCCTTTGTTGATCATTTGGGGTCACACTCTGCATTTATGAATTAATCCAGTGCAGAATCATTATCCCGCAGTCCCACCAGAGAAATGGGGTTGGTACCCACTAACAAAGAAGAATCTGGTACGTTGCCAAATATTGGAGATTATGACAACACTGCCCTATGGCCACCCATGTCTGGTATTGGCCCACATACCAATCCTGATTGTTACCCTCCTTGGAATTTGCGGGATATTCAAAAGGGTCATAAAAGACATCTCCTACAATACAAATTTGACTATAATTGATCTGTTGGATCCAAACCATTACAATCTTACAAATAAAAATTTGAATGTCTCTGCCAACAAGCTGGAACAAAGGTGGAATATGCATATCATACCTTATCATACTTTAAAGGCATAAGCCGAATCAAATAGTCAGTGGCAACTGACCAAGTATAATTGAAGCCTTGTAATCTTTGATGAATCATATCAGTATAAAGAACATTCTTCTCAGGGATCTAGTACTGCTGTAGACGCCATGATCGGATATAAACTGCTGGTCACAGTGATACCAGCATACCAGATGCTCAATAAATAGGTCAATCATATGATATGGCTGTTCTCGGGTGTGCAAATTCCCTCTAATAACAAAATACTAATGGAGCTACATTGTACAGAAATACTTCAGGTTGCAGTTCATAGTTTGACACAAGGTATAAGGTCTGATGACAATAAGACTCAAAATTCTACATCCCAGCAGATTATCAGGATAGCCAAATCATGGACCATCTGGAGATAGTCAGAGTCTAAACTGGCCAATTGAAAACTGTGGTTAAAGATGCCCAAGATGAAAGAACATATTATCAACCTGACATGGACCATGGTGGAACAATACACTATACAACAACTTATGAACAGATATAAGTCTGAAGGTGAGGGAGGTGCCTACCACGTGTACTTGTGGAGATTGGCCAGTTTCCTTTTGGTTTTGAGGGATACAGAGGACAAGAATATTAGTGGAAAGTGCATTCAGAGTTGGTCTGAAATCAATGACTTGAGTGAACCTCCGTCATTCCTGTGGCGAAATGATGACTGCATTCCGATGCCTGGACATAAGTTGCCATAATATTCACCTGCCAAACTAGAAAATAATCTCCTGGAAACCAAAGACTTTGTGTCATTCAACTCTCCTCTGCAGACAGCAGTTCTGTTTTGTCCTCATCTTGGTAAAGTCTGCCAACTTCAATTGTAGATCCCACAGTATTTTGGTGACGATGATGATATCTTTGGGATGTACAGTGAGATGGACTCGCAAGAGTGGACCCTGATAACAGTACAATTCCAATATTCTTGCAACTGCTCTGTGTACATATTTACTACCAAGATTGGTTGCACAGGCCCCAATTGAACTACAGCAAGTCATGGAGTAACTACACAAAAGTTTTCCGTATTAAATGAACAATATTAGATTTTTGCATAGATTATGTAATTAGGGCGAAACTGTATACCGCATAGATCTATACTAAATACTGGGCCAGACATTTATAATGCTTGGGTCAGTGAGCTCCACTGGAGACTTGGAATTACAGGAATAAGTTTCTTGCATGTGTGGATGAATTGCCCCAATATCACCAGAAAGATTATTTAACCGATGGACAAGGAAGGTAAGAGGCACAGCAAATAGCTTATATAGGAATGATGAAGTTAGTAATAATTTGCAGATTAGAAAAAACTTTGGTATTCTCATGTAGATATATATCCCGTGCTTGTTTTTCATAGTCCCACTAACCTAATCATTTCGGAAAGGTATGGCCCATTTTTTTCTGTGGCCATGATTGACATTTTATAGATTCACTTGTGGTGGAAGTTTTTGGAGTTCATGGTTGTATTATAGACCAAAGTTTTTGGAGTTCAGGATTGATTTTTAGACACAATTGTAGTGGAAGTTGCTGGAGTTCACCGTTGTTTTATTTTAATTTCTTATGGTTAGTAAAAATATTTAATGTTTGCAGAATTTTTGTAATAGTCAACTTAATACGGAATTCAATCACCAATACCATAGCACCCAAATAAATATATACGTTGTTGGAATATTCATCCTTGATTTTCAATATTTGACTCTATATTATCAATTGCATTGAATGGTTCAACATGGATGCTGAATATTTGACACTATATTGTCCATAGAATTGGATAATTTAACCTTGTCCTGAATTTTTGTCTCAACATTGTCAATAGTGTTTGAAGATTCAACCTCACCTATAAAACAGTCTAGATAAACATTTGCCAACTCGCTTGGATGCCAAGGGTGTCTCTTCTCTACCAGAACCAGTTAGAATTATTCGGTACATTTGACCTTAATTGGAACGGCATAACATGGGTATTGCCATCAGGTCACTGATCAGAGAATCTGCAAACCATCTTCTGTCCACAGCTCATGAATCTCTCTTGACAAAGAAACTCTCGACTCAGTTCATGCATTTCTTACTATGGTACCTGTATGGATCAGTGAAATTATATTTTAACATCAAAATTACAGTGGTGTGAATGTAGTGTTAGTATATTGTTGGTTTAGCCCTAGCATTTTGAGCTGCATTCATCTGTTTTGAATTTATTTTTGTCTATCTCATTTTGTATGCTGCAGCATTGATTGTCTCAAGATATCCCTTTATCCAGTCACACGTTGTCTGCACTCTGGGCAGTGGCAAATCCATACCAGTCACATATTTTCATACATTCGAAAGTAAATCTTAAGACCATTCAGTGTATCTAAATATAAATAACAATGAGCTAATGAATTTCATTCACCAATGAGGAAACAGTACCCTTATAACTTCATCACTATACGTCATTTTTAACAAAAGATGTAATAGTCATAACATAGTTGTAGTGAACATTTATGATCTACTGATAGTGAATTTTGACTGATCTCAGTATGTTTGGTTTACCAAGGGATTGATCTAGTACTCCTGCAAGCGATGTATGATGTCATTATGAGGTACATGGATGAGAGAGATGTATAAACAGAACAGAGTCTAAAGATGTTCCAGTGCACCAGATATCAATGGACAGCAACTACGGTTGCGTGTTACCTTAATATTATATATTGTACACCTGCTAATTTCGTATGGTTCCCTATCTCAATTCCATTAAACTTAATGAATGATATTATGAGCCAAAATTTTTGAACATAGGGTTATTGACTTGCACAACTGGCATTTATACAGACCAGGCAATGAACATATGAGATGCTCACTGATATATGCAGAAAGAATCAAATATCAATGAAAACAGAAAGTGTGTGTAATATAATAGTTTTCATAATTTGAATGAGTATACATATGACCTGACTTATCATTGCCATCTTGGCATTGCAGGGCCAAACACCTTTGTTTTCCCCTTTCTGGATTTTGTTCTAGGTTAACAACTCTCTTGTTCTACCTGAAATATTATCCATTGCATATTATAATGTGTTTGCATCATTCCATATCGAATACTATATAATGGCAATTGCTATGGCTAGAAGTGTCTTGTGGATGAAGTGTTAAAACTTCATGTCATACCCATGATAGTATGTGTTTGCCCTTTTCGGACCATTATCACCACCAACCATATGGACCACAATGGCATGTGAATATTCAACAACACTGTAAGTCCTTCCATGGAATCTCTGTATTCCTCATCAAACTTCCCCACCTATATCAACTGATGCAAGGTTATTTACTCAAACTCATTACCTGGAATGATATTCAAAGGATAATAGCTGCTACTTTGGGAGATTTAATATTGGATTGTCAAACATATCCACTATCAATTACGGTGGCACATTGACACTACTGGTAAACCTCAACAGATATCGCCAACAACTTTCTTGGTATTTTCTTTAATGCACAATCATTGCATACACATTGACTACTTTTATTGCAAATTGTATAGCTGATGTACTGATTGGATGTCATAGGATCGCACACCCATGCCAGGTATAATATAAAATGTAGTTCTAAATAGCATTTCAAAATTCAGGAGCATGCATACTTCAATGGTCTGTTTGTAGTATCTGAAAACATATATATCCAGCTATGGGGCATTCAGATGTACTAATAGTTTGTGGAATTAGCTTGCAAACTGCTGTGCTGCCAGCACACTAGAATGTTGGTATACAGTTGTAAGTTATGCTTTACCGTAGCCATCTGAACAGTCTGTCAGGTACAGAGGGCATTTAAATGTGCTCATGGTCTGTGCATGTTGGTTGCAAACTGCTTTTCGGCCTGCACACCTGGAAGTTGATATATAGTTATAAGTTTTGTTTTACCCTAGCATTCTTAACAAGTCTGTCAGGTATTGGGCATTCATTTGTGCTGATGGTCTGTGCAGGTTGCTTGCAAACTGATATCCTGCCAGCATGCCTGAAAGTTGGTATACAGCTGTATATCATGTTTCACTCTAGCCTCCTGAACAGTATGCCTCTTGCACAGTATGTCAGGTACAGAGATATTTGTATATGCATATGGTCTGTGTAGGTTGCTTACAAACCACTCTCCGGCCAGAGTGTCTGGACGTTGGTATGCAGTCTTATATTTCCCCATCCTGCTGAAAAGTCTGTTAAGTATAAGCAGGTATTCATGTTTGGTCCTGCTAAGTACTGGCTGGTCTGCTGCCACAGTGCCTGGTACTTGATATAGTCATAAGTTATGCTTTACATTAGCCGTGTTCACAGTCTGCAACTAACTAAATTCAGGTGTTTTCATGTATTATGGTCTCTAACTATCAAGTTCGAGTTACCGACAATTTTTGTTCACCCAATATACAGGGGAGCAGCTCAAGTTGTATCAAGTTATACAAATATCCAACAATTTCAAGCCTTTCAATCAACAATCAAGTTTCAGGTTTACCACAAGTTGATCTATACCACATCAGCAAAATGTAAAATGCTCCCGCAGCGTTGGAATAATTTCCGGAAGCCTGCGGGGGAAATAGCATAGTTTCGGACCTCCTGGCGTGCCAGATGCCTATGCCAATTCCTACCTCACCAGTGCTCACCAAACCTGCCGGCGCGCAAACCTCCTGGTGTGCCTGACCAGTTGTTCAACTGTTATAGATTATTTTTTAGGAGCAATGGGCTTTTGTACTGTCCAACCATCATTCATATTGGTAAACTATAAATACCATATTGCTCTACAAATTGTTATTGCAACGCAACTCATGTCCTACTTCACGAAACACCTAACCGGCCTAAACTCTGAATATAGGTGTACCGAAAGCTACTTGATAACTCTCGATATATAGTCCAGTATGTATCCAGGTCCACCTGGTTATTCAATAACCATATGCTTGCATCATCTCCACAATCACTACCACCGCCTTGTTCCTTTTCATCTGCTCTGACCAAAGGTGCAGGCCCGACAATTGCTCCAACTGGAACGCTGGGCATTTTATGAGTCAATTTTACCACTGGAATGAAGCCATCGATTGTGTCATCCCAGCCACTTCAGTCTTGAAATTTTGTTCGAATCACCACTGCATACACTTTAGGTCAAGGATGCAATACCCATTCCCATCTCCATTCACATCATTTGAAGAAAGTTGGTAGTATTTTTTCATCAGGCAGGTATTTTTGAAACTGTAGAATCGTGCTTGTTGACGTACATGTAAAATATTAGATCGAAAACAATGGAACTCGGCCTTGAAAGTTATCGTCGAGTTGATTATGCTCACTCTTGGCATGTTGAACCCACACAGTATGTGTTTTAGGCATCATGCCCTTAGTAGCATTCAAATATTCCACCTCACAGTCAAGCCCTATTCGCTTAATGATTGTAGGAGAGTGGATTGGTTGGTGATAATAGGATAGACCATTGTATAGTTTGATTCCAACTTCGTCCATTAGTGTCTAACAATTGTAACCCATTACAAGACCTGTAGTTTCTGTTCCCCAATCTTCTTCAATTTGAGCCCGAAATAGCTTTCCAAGATTGGGAATTTTGAAATTGCCAGCTACCTCGGTAAAAGATTTCAGTTTGACACCCCTACACTCCCCACGGATGTGTGTTTCTCTCAAGTTATATATATATGGTGGTACTGGACTGAATATTGGCTCAGGTTGTCCTTGGTCGAGGCATAGTCGGTGGGCTCGCCTTGTATTTCATCGTTTGTCAACCACTGATACAAGATTGAAGACCTTGTTTCAAGTAAGCTGCACTGGCCAATAAGTATATTAATATGAATGCTACTCTCAAATAATTTCTCACCTTGGCTGAATCAACAGGATTCCAGGCTTGAAGTGCAAGATAACGCGGAGTTTCCTCCATATGGTCCAGGCCACTGTGGCGGTCATTGTATTTGGGAATTTGTCGAATATAATCCACTTCACTGCAGGAGCAGTAGCCATCATCCATATTGGAAATATGTAACAATTCTGAGATGTCGGTTGTGAAATTGTCCCCCAAACCGATTGGCCAAATTGACTCTGATATATGGCTGACCAGATGCATCTTCGAAGTGCACAATCTGATGTTCAAGGGCTTTTCGGAGCTCATGAGTGCCATGTTGCTCCCACAAAGTTCCGATTTCAGCTATTCGCTTGGACAAGGTCCTCTTGAAATGATGCTGTTGTACCACAGTGATTCCGTATACCTCTCTGTCCAGATTGTTAGTGATTGAATCTCTGTCATCAATTTCAGTGTGATTCAGACACTCTTGAAATAGTTTGCATTTGGTAGCATTAATTTCATGGGCCCCATACACTTATGCTTCTACTGCAACTCAGATCTTGACAATCTTTTGCTCCCGTATTCTCACAGAATCTCATTTCAGTTCATTTCTGACTTATGCTGCAGTGGTCTTCGACATTTTCTGTTTTTGGAAAATACTATTCAATCTGTAGAATCCTTTGAATGCATCAACAAGTGCAATGAGGGATAAATCAGAATGGCATCGTTGGCTTACAAGTAGGCAGAATCCGCATGATGCCCTCAAAGTTCCCATTACTTCTACCTCAGATGATATCTAGTCCGCATTCGTTTCGTTTCTCATGGCATCCACTAATATTGGTGCGCAGTTAATTGCCAATGTTCTAATCATTCCCCTGATTTCTCTCCCCCTACCATGTCTCATTCTTCAATGAATCAAAGGGCTTTTGGAGTAGTTGGAGTCCTAGATATGGTGGTACTGATGTGAAATGCTTATCAAATCGGCCTTTCAGATTTCGCTCTGTAAGGACTTTGAGAAGCCAGTTAAATAGATTCTTTACTGATCCCAGGAGCAATTGATGTAATTCATGAGATTGCCATAGCTGATACACATTGCAGAGAGGGTAATGCCAGAACTTGTTAGGGAATGAACATATTCCAGATGTGATTAGTTCATGGATCTGTTCATGATCAAGAAGTTCACTGTAGATAGCTTGATCCCTCGGATTGATGTTTGTTTGTTAGCCTTAATGTCCCATTGGCGCACCATTAGGTATTTCACGACTAGAACACAAACAGTATAAAGCTTGAGCAATCTTTACATGTTCTAGATAGTGCCCAACCCATGCTGCCAGTAATGGAAAGCACCTTCTTCGAAAACGATAGGCACAAACCCATTCCAAGCCTGGTCCACTGTTATCGATTTCTTAGAGTGCTGACAGTATTGTGTGGATGGCATTGTGCCCAGCATTATCGGTGTTTTTGGCACCACTTGGAGAACCTGGAATGAGTCCGATGAGGATCCAGGTACGCTTCTTGGGACTCCAGCAGACATCTTCTTGTATATTACTGATAGTTATGTATAAGGGCCAGTGCTGTTTATCACCAGAACGATTTGTTGGATGCATTTTATCAGATGCAAAAATAACTGGTATGATCATGGCGTCCAGGGGCAGGTGCTCCTGGGTATCGCACCACCAATCGCGGGTGTTCATCTCACTGTAAATGTGACGCCCCTCAGATTCTGCCAGTCGCACCAGATCACAATCGAAGTGCATGGCAAATGGGATATGAGCCAAAGGAAATTTAATGCACATGAATATATCTCGATAATATAATGTTCAAATGTTTGTTGTATATTCCTGTAGCAGGACCGTAAGCTTGACCACCAGCCGCCTCCGCTCCCACATTAGTGCTGTGAAATTTAGTCTTCCTTGGGTCAGGTGTACATATGAGATCTGGCTTCTGAGGGTCTATTGATTCACTATCAGAGGAATCTTCTGGTAGTGGCATGCCTGGTATCGAGTCTACTGGCTCACCTGAGTTTAAACATATGTATCCTGGAAGGATTCAGGTGCACCTACTGACATTGAACCTAGCTGGTGCTGGATGGTTCCAGCCAACTGGAGGTACAGTTCTGTCCGGCAAAAGGCCTTCAACAAGGGTAATCGGGTGAAACTGCTTGTAGTAAGCTTCAAATCTGTGTTGGTTAGGTAATTTCTTGTTGCAGGTAGAACAAGTAATACAATTTCGCCTCGATCGAGCCATGCTAGTGGAATAGATAGTGGTAGCAATTTTTCAGGAGGGTTCACCTGATGGGCACAAGAGTTTCCCTCTCATGGATTTCTTTGTAAGACTTTCCGATTTGCATTACGGCATTAAATTTCAGCTGCACCACCATGTAGAAGTGCACTACCTAGAAGTGCACTACCTTCAGTGTGGGTTATCCACCTCTACTTCTGTGCATTGTTTTCAACACTGTTTTCGTTTCTAGAATCACCACAACCAAGCTGCTGTCCCACCAACAATACTGCGATAATTTTCCTCTCAATCTTACTAGGCGTTTTGTACATATGCATATCTCTCAGGCTGGCACAGAAATATTACACACTTATTGTATGAACTACATCACCGGAGCACCTCCAACAACCATCCGAATAATGCTTGGGCCTCGAGAATCATACAATATGGAAGCAAGAATTATACCTGCTGCTCACCATCATCAAGTTGATTGGTTCCTAGGATGCCTACCTGTCACCTGATCCTGTATATTCTCCATTCGTGGTGCACCGGTGATACTATTCTTGTGTGTAATGTTTGTATAAGGTATGCCATGGTAGAAATCATGGTAATTATTGCATACATGGACCTCCAACAGAAAGCCAAGTAGTTATACTCATACAAAATATGAGTGAGACCTCATCACCACTGCAACTATGCAGTCACTGGCTTTTCGACTTCATTCTTGTTCTCTTATACAAACAATGTGAAGAATACCTCCTTTGTGAGTGTCAATGAAACAAAAAAGTGTGTACTTTGTGTTTTCAGACCCCTATGGAACAAGGAATGGCATGAGACTTGACGATGTGAGAGATATTATAAGCCCTTCTTTTGGCTGCTTCCTGTTATTTGCAAATTGCATAAAGTATCCAGAGAGCCTGGAGAATATCATTCCAATTTTCATATCTGTGTTCCCAAATCTTTTTGTACAATGTCATCTTGAGGATCACCACCAAAATATAGAGGAGGATCTGGAGATTGACAGCAGGATGCTCAAAAATTCAACAATTATTGTCAACAGCAAACATACAGTTACCCTACAAACCACAATCAAGGATCGCAGCACACAATCACAACCAATTACAGCATCAATCTGACCAGGGGTCAGGCTCCGGACTGCAGTAACAATTCATCAAACTCATGGCCTAACCTGCAATATCATCCTCAAGAGCACCAACTGCAATATCAAGGCGCACTGTAGTATTTCCAACAGCACAACGCCCAAGGAATGCCGCCCTTCCAAGCTCCCCAGCCAAACACCCAAGGCGCGCTGCAGTACTTCATTTCGCCGCTGATCTCCCAAGGCACCCTGCCATACACCCAACAGCAGAACTTGCAAGGTGCGCTGCAGTATGCCCAACAGCAAAACTCTCCAGACGCACCCCTACACCCGCAACAGCAGAACTCCCAAGGCATACCACTGCTCCTTCCTCCCCAGCCAAACACACAAGGCACGCCGCCATACCCCGAACAGCAGAACCCCCAAGGCCCACCACTTCCCATTCATCCCCTGCCAAAAACCGACGGTGCACTGCAGTACGTTCATCTCCAGCCTAACTCCGAGCAGCAAACCTGGGACACTCAGCAGTATCCTCCTCAGCTGAACTTCCAGCAACCTCACGACTGGCCAAATCCTCCTCATCAACACCCTGGATACAAGCATCACACCAAGGACCTTTATGCGAGCTCAACTTATGTTCAACCAAAGCAGATTTTTGGGCCGCAACTCACCAATCAGCCAATAACCCCTTCACCACGATAGAATCGTCAGCATAATACTGGTGTGCCAGCTCTCCCTCAACCATGCCCAAACCACAATCCACCACAATTGGGAGTGCTTTTACCTGAACCACAATCTCCACAGAACACCCCTAGAAAGCACATTTCTTCATTGCCGAAGCGGTTTGCAATGCCTCCCCCAGTTCAGACGATCGATATGGAATGAATCACAGAGCTGCAACCCCTTCCCAAAAGATTGTTCGATAAGTTTGAAAATACTGTTGATGTTTTTGGGACCACTGAGGAATTTTCCGCCCATGATGGCACCAGGCCACCCCATCTTAGAACTGCAAATTTCAATAACAAAAACCTTGCTGTCAGACACACACAACATTCAACAACTGGAAGAAATCATTTGTCGCTGGTTTTGTGAAAAAAAAATGCACAAAGAAATCATTCCTGGCTTGAACAGACTATAACTGCAATACAATGGAATACTGCACTGGGAGGCAGCTGTGGCTGACGTTATTGAGACTTATGGTCAATGGATGCCATTGGCCAGTTTCGATAATTCTGAGTGTACAAGATATCAGTGGATTGATATGTTTTTGAAAGAGATCACAAATGAGATCAGGGAAAAAAAAATCAGGAATATAAACAAAAAGAGATCGGCGATGAATGATAGAACTCAGCACCCAGTGAGGAAGGCCAAGGTGAATCACTCTATACTGGAGAACTCAAGCTTTACAGTAATAGTTAGTTGAATATCTCCAGATAATATCACATCCGTCCAGAGGAATTTATCAGTGTCATATACCAATGTCAAGCTTTGGGGGGAGCTCCTGATATTTATATCCAACCGTGGTGGTCCGAAAGTGTCTGAACAACTTTTGACTTTGGCAGCACAGATCAAGTGTATGTTGAGTGATGACGTTTTGGATAATGAATATATGGAAAAGTTGAAGAATGGACAGGTTATCTGGGCCATGCTGTTTTATCAAATTTGGTATAATGCATCACTTTCAAATAGCTTTCAGCTGAAATATGATGTCAAGGTTTGCCTGATTGAGTTGCCCATCGCAGGGGAAGGTTGAAAGCATGTGATTGGTTTGGTATTTACCCGTTAATTGCAACAAAGTCAAAATAGCTGCTGATGGTTTTCAACTGGAACAATTCCAGTGCAGGAGATAAGAATACCAAGGACGATGCTGAGGGAGATGAAGAGCAATCTGTAAGTGGATGACAATCTGTTAGTGGATTAGAGTGAATAAAAGCGAAATCCATTTCAATCATATATAAATTATGCATTCACTTGCCAATGGGATCCTAACTGAATGTGTGTATTTTGTCAGGTGTAATTGTGCCAAAGTCAGAACCCATCGGAACAACTGACTATGGAGCTCACCCAAGATATAATCAAGGAAGACAAACCTGTAACCAGAGAGGCCAAGGAGCAGATCTCCTCTTTTGATGAAGTATCAAATGATGACATATCAGGTAGGAGTACTGTACAGAAAACAATCAACAATGTATTCGAGCATGAGTGTTTAGAGGAAGCTCTTAATCATCTGGGGGCATTCCCGGTATGCCAGTCAAAGCCCAATAGAGTTCCTGGCCATAAATATACCATCTCCGGCCTGCTGAGAGGTCGCGAGAAGGTTGCTTCATTGACTAGCTAGCGACGCACAGGTAACCTGGGCCGTGCGCTATAGCCGAGTCGTAGCCGGGCCGCACGGAGCCGCACGGAGCCGCACCTTAAGTACACGGCAGAACCTCCCACAACTATCCCCGGCTCAAAAAAACTAGTGCCCGCTCCAAAAGAACATTCCGAAAAAGAAAAACTCTGGCCCGGGCAAAAACCCAGTACGAACCAATGAAAACCCATCCTTAACCTTCCTGCCAATGAAAACCCATCGAAAACCCATCGTTAACCTTCTTGCCAATGAAAACCCATCGAAAACCCATCCTTAACCTTCCTGCCAATGAAAACCCATCCTTAACCTTCCTGCATCCACTTATAGACCAAAAGACCCTTCTCTTGGTGGTACTGCCGCAGTAACTCTTTGCATCCGCCTTTCAGGTTGACCAATGGCTGCCAATCCGGTTCGGGGTATCCAAGCCACTTCACCTTGTACTGTAGGGTTTTGATCGAAGAGCCCTGATCCTCGAGGATTGCTTCCACTTCGTATTCCGGATCCATATCGGTCATCGTCCGTAATGGCGGGGGTGGAGGATGTTCTCGGCCATAATCCACGCGGTCTCGTTTCAAACGGGATACATTGAAGACATTAGGTATTTTCCAATGAGCAGGCGTATCCAACCTGACGGCATTGACACCGATGGCTTCGGTGATGCGAAATGGGCCACAGAATGGCTGTTGAAATTTCCTGGAGTTAAGATTTGACGACTCAGATTTGGTGAGATTTGCATAGCCAATCGGGAGGAGCGTGGTATCGAGAAAAACTGAGTCTCCCACCTTGAAGTCGTGCGGGCGGCGAGACTTATTGGCCTCCAGAATCATCTTTGTCTGCGCTTCCTCCAGCCACTCTCGTAGCATGCGGAGGTCTGACATCATCTGCTCGGCGAATTCGTCGGCTTCCAGGCTGACTTTTGACTGACGGTCGGGACTCGGAGTCGGTACGAGGAGGTCAATTGGCATTCTTGGCACGAAACCAATATCGGCCCGAAACGGAGACGTCTTAAGTGACTTATGGTACGCTGCGTTGAACGTAAATTCGGCCAGTGGAAGAAGACGATCCCACTCCTTTGGGCGTTGCGCTACGTAAGCCTTAAGGTAACGTTCGACGACTGCGTTCAGGTTCTCTGCTTGGCCATCTGTCTGCGGATGATAGGCGGTGCTGTGGCGGCGTTTAATTCCCAACTGGGCCGTAAGGGAACCCCAGAAATCTGACATAAAACGCGTGTCCCGATCAGAGATGATGTCGTCCGGGATTCCTCTATTTCGTACCCACATGTCAATAAAATCTTTGGCGAACGCTTCTGCAGTTAAATCTTTTTCCTTTGCTGCTTTCCACCGCACTCTCTTGGTTAGCGGATCGACGATCGTGATTATGCAGTCGTAGCCATCCTTGACCGTGGCTGGCAGCTTGGTAATAAAGTCCACATTAACCCTTGAGGACCGTGTCTCCGGAATCGGCAGCGGTTGCAGTAAGCCGTAGGGAAGTTGATTGGAATGTTTCACACGGTGGCATACGTCGCAACCCTGAACCCATACTCTTATTGATTGAGTCAGCTGAGGCCAATAGAACCGTGATGCGATGGTTGCCGCCGTTTTTTCTGCTCCTTGGTGGCCGCCGCCGAGCGGAGAGTCGTGAGCTTCCGAGATGACGTCGCTCCGCATGTCCGATGGGATGCAGAGTGTTCCTGTGTCCCTGCGAAAAAGAAGGCCATGGTCAAGCCGAAATAGCCTCGCCCGCACGGTGTTTTTCCGATGGTGCTTCCCTTTCGGACGCCGAGTTGCCTGATTATCGGCCTCGTCGGTTATTTCGGCTTCCTCGTGGAGGATATCGACAATTGGACCGAAATATGCGTCTTCAACCAGTAATTCACGTACCTCTTGCTTCCATTCCTCTGCACCGATGATTTGAAGGTCCATGGTGTTCATGCTGATGGTGGTTACTGGGGTTGCTGAGGCTGGATGATGGATTCTGCTCAACGCATCCGCCACAAGGTTGGCCGCTCCTGGGAAGTATTTGATCGAACAGTCAATCTGCTGCAGTTTATCCAAGTGTCGCCATTGGCGGCTGGAAAGCTTCTTCTGGCTTAAGATATGCTGTAGCGACGCGTGATCTGTATATACTGACGTGTGTCGATTGCCAAGGTAAGGCTCCCAGTGGGTTAAGTTGTCGTGGATCGCTAATAACTCGCGGTCATACGCTGCGTACCGCGTCTCGACGTCGTGTAATTTTCGAGAGAAGAAGCCCAGCGGGCGCTCCACCAGCCGGCCCTCGGTTCCCCAGGGTTGCTTTTGAGCCAGAACGCCTCCAATCGCCACATCTGACGCATCAGTGCGCAGAATATAGTCGCGCTCAGGATCGCGTAGTGCCAGCACCGGAGCAGACGCTAAAGCCCTGCGAATATCGTCAAATTCGGCCTGGTGTTTCCGCAGCCACCGAAACGCACGTTTTTCGGTTGTCAACGTGTATAACTCTGTAGTCCGGTGCGCGAATTTGTGTACGAATTTCCTATAGTAGCCTGCCAACCCCAGGAATGATCGAAGCTCGGTTGTACTCAACGGCACTGGCCAGTCTCTCATGGCTGCGATCTTCTTATCCTCCGTGTGAATTCCATTCGAGTTGACCTTGAAACCGACAAACGAAGTCTCCGTGGCTCCAAAAACGCACTTTCGCTCGTTCAACCGGAGACGCGCCGCTCTGATTGCCAGCAAGATAGTTTCCACGTGCAGCTTATGTTCAGCCAGATTGCGAGAGAAAATTAGAATGTCATCTATGTACACAATTGTAAATTTCCTATACGGGCGTAAGATTCGATGCATAACGCGCATGAACGCTGACGGCGCGTTGGCCAGCCCAAACGGAATTACCGTCCACTCGTAGAACCCCTCCGGAGCGACAAAAGCCGTTTTATGCCTGTCATCCGGATGTATGCGCAACTGATGGTAACCACTGGCCAGGTCGAGCTTCGTAAACACCCTGGAGCCGTGCAGCCGATCGATGAGATCTTCTATATACGGCAGTGGGTATCGGTCCTTGGTGGTGATTGAATTTAGGCCTCTGTAATCGACACACATCCGGAGTCCAGAGCCATCTGGTTTCTTAACAAAAATTACTGGGGCCGCGAATCGGGATTGGCTGTCAGTAACCCAGCCATTGGTAAGCAACTTGGCAATTTGGATTTCGAATTCCGCGCGTTCCGAGTCTGACATCCGATATGGCTGGCGGTGAGGTGGCTTTGCTGCCGGATCAGTATCTATGCGGAAGTCATGTCTCGAGGCCGCAGGAACTCCCGTTGGCGGTTCGAAGAGATCTGCAAATGCCTTCCTCACTCGTAACTGCCATATTTCAAGGTCTGCGGGCTTGTGTGGAGTAGGCTCCTCCTCCTCCTCCATGATTTTGTCGACGCGTTCCCGGATGTTGGCTATAAAGATTTCTGATGACTTGCACTTGGCAACGAAGGACGCGGACACCATATTAATTGCCGATCTACTGGCCACTGTTCTGCAGTGCGCACGAACTTCTCTCAGTCGTCCTTGGTGAGGTCGGAGGCCTGCAAGCGATGTTGTGATGATTGTTGAAGGAAGGCGAGAGCCTTGTTGTAAAACAGTCCAATCAGGCTCCAGCATGTGTAGAGTATTAGTTTTATGGTCGATGAGGTGTAAATTGACTGCCATCCAATCTTTACCGACAATTAGATCATAGATGCCTCCCAAGTCGAAAACCGTGTACCAACCAGAAATGTCAACCCGATTGCCGGTTACGCCTCTTATTGACGCATTGAGCCAAACTTGCCATCTATCTTCCTCTGCCTTCTCTTCCCCTGCGACAGAGACTGTCATGCGCCCACAACGTCGACGTTTTAACCCTAGGGAATTGGCGTAAGCGGTATCAACGTAACGATGGGAGGCGCCGCAATCAAACAAGGAGTATGCTGAACGAATTTTGTCATTGGAGGTTGAAACAGAAGCGTTAAAACGTAGTAGGTCAGAGTTAGGTGAACTGATGTCAGAGTCAGGTGGAGAATCAGATATCTCATTATGTGTCAGGCTGCTCAAGTACAATTTTGCATGCCGTATGCGCTTCTCTTTGCCTGTCCCTATTTCCTCCGTTTCCTTAACTTTTCCAATAACCATCTGGGTAGTAGGACGTTCTATCACTACTCCCAATTGTCGTTTCCCTGGGCCTCCTCCCCCTCAATAGTCTCCTGCTCCGCCGCCGAGGGTTCCGCCGCCGAGTCATCCGCATCGTCGTTCGTGATTATGCCGTCCCCGGTGGTCTGAATATTATTGATGTTCCCGGCTGTAAACCTGGTTGAACCTCCCTGGCCCCCGCGACGATTATCATTGCGATCACGACCTCCCTCCCATCTACCACGGTTCCCGCCACCTCTGGCACGGAAAGCTTGGCCTCGCCCACGAGTGTCTGGGGTTGCACAATCGCGTGCCTCATGTCCGAAACCGCTACAGCGGTAGCACTTGGTATTGGCGTTAGCTACAGTGAGCTCCATCGGCTCAGACGCAGTAGGCGTTGGAGTGTTGGTTGGGACGAAACTGATTGGCGTAGCCGCGATAGCCGGATGCGAAGTTGTACGTTCTGAGAATTCGCCGACCATCTCCATGGCATCGGCCAACGTGAAAGGCGTCTCCGGCTGGAGTTTTTTTTGCATGCGGGCTGAGGCGATGATCTGATCTGCGATTCCCGAAGGTAGCTTGGAGCAGTACTCGTCGTACAAGGGATCCTCGCGCGTGATAGTAGTCTCTTTTTGCAACATGCGGATAAGTTCGGAGAATCGCTTGTTGAAGTACGCGACATCTCCTTTGGAGTAGCGTAGGGCGTGGATCTCCTTTCGAACTGCGGTAATGGCGACTTCTGGGACGAATCGATGGCGAAAAGCGGATTCGAAGAGAGGCCAGGTCACTGGTGCATAAGAGCCGTTTGCAGGAGGGATGATCGTGACACCTTGCTGATGGATCCAATGCGCGAACCAACTGTACGCCTCCTGGTCCATGAACCGCCAGGCCGAATCGATGCGCTTATCCGACTCCGTGGTACCCATTGCCGCGCCACCTTGGCGTACCCAATGCTCGACCTTGCGAAGGAATAGATTGACAGTTTCCAACTTGAGGTCACCGGTGAACAGTGGAGGCTGATGCTGTTTAAGATGGGATTTAGACAGAGCCCCTCCTCCGCCGGTGTTGACGCCACTGACACCAAGACGATCCGTCATTTGCATCATCGTGTCGAATCGACCGCGCCACGACTCCAGCTCTGTCAACGCGTCGTCTCGCGCGGTGATGACATTGACGAGCTGGGCCTCAAGGGACAGTACGCGATCGGTCAAACGTCGGAGATCGTTGGTTTGGGTGGTGTAGGATTGGTAGATTGTGGCATAGAAGTCGGTTACTCCTTGACGACTGATAGCCGTAACATCGGCAGTAGCTGCATCTGGGGGTGCACGAGCAGCTCCTTGGAAACAATGGATCAGGCCATCATCATTGTCGGCTCCAGGAACAGGCCAGTTGAAACCTTCGCCTTCCATTCCTCTGATTAGTGAAGTTTTTACAAAATTTGTAAGGCTACGCCCATCAAGGCCGGAACACAACGCCGGCCAACTAGAATACTTAGCGTAAAGCTTAATTCAATCGTTTGTTTGTATTTTAATCGTTTGTTTGAGTAGACGCGGGATGAACGTCGCTTCGTCGTGTGTTTGTAGGCGCGGAATCTCCGTCGCGTCGAGTTTCTTCGAGAAACGCCCAGCGAACCTTCTGTCGCACCTCTCCTTCGCGAGATCGCGGAATTGAGAGTTGCCGAGCGTCGTAGAGAGAAGAGAGAAGAGATTTTGAGAAGTTGCTACCAATTGAGAGGTCGTGAGAAGGTTGCTTCATTGACTAGCTAGCGACGCACAGGTAACCTGGGCCGTGCGCTATAGCCGAGTCGTAGCCGGGCCGCACGGAGCCGCACGGAGCCGCACCTTAAGTACACGGCAGAACCTCCCACACCTGCCAGTAAATTTTCTGGCACGTCAAATCTGGGCCATCTGGCTCATCGTCAGAAGATGGGTCTGGGATGCTCACAGGCCTGGCGCACTCCTTGCTGTTGAGATGGGCCTCAGAATGATACATACATCTTTTGTTGAGGCCATGTTTTGCAATCTGCCGACTGAGAGTCAGCCTTTGTCAATTCTTTGGGGTCAAACTCGGGATAAATGGATCAATCAATCACAGAATGATTATCCAGCAGTCCTACCCGAGAAACGGAGTTGGTATCCATTAACAAACAAGAATCCGGTACTGCACCGGCTGTTGGAAATTAAGACGACACCCTCATATGGCTATCTATGCTTGGTATTTGCCCACAAACCAGGCCTGATAGTCACCCTTCCTGGTATTTGCAAGACGTTTAAAAGCATCATACATGACATGTCCTACAACACAGATTTCACTATACTCAATCAGTTGGACCCAAACCATTACAATCATTCAAATGAACATCTGAACGCATCTCCCAACGTGCCAGACCAAAGTTGGAACATCCACCTCATCTCATACAATACTTCAATGTCACGAGCCGAACCGAAGGGTCAAAGAGATTTTACTAAATGTGCTTGGTGCTTCACAATATTTGATGAATCACATCGGCACACAGGATGTGATTCCCAGGGATGGAGTGTTGCTGTAGAGGCCAAGATCAGATTCAAATTGCAGGTGACAGTGACACCAGTGTACCACATGCTTACTGACTGGGTCAATCAAATGTTATGACTATTTTCTGCGGCGCCGATTACTCCTGAAGACACAACACTAATGAAGCTGCATGGTGCGGATGCACTACAGGTTGCCATTCAGAGTTTGACCCAAGGTATTTGGTCTGATGATAACAAAGCTCAAAAGTCTGCATCCAAGCGGATTATCAGGATAGCCATACCATGGACTATCCGGAGGTGGTCAGAGTCTCAACTAGCTGATGGAGAACCGTTGGTTATGATGCCCAAGGTGAAAGTACATATTGTCAACCTTACATGGACCACGGCAGAACAACACACTCTCCAGCAACTTGTGAACAGATATAAGTCTCAAGGTGAGGGAGGTGCCTACCATGTGCACCGGTGGAGCTTGGCCTGTTTCTCTTTGGTCTCGGGAAATATGGAGGTCAAGAATATTAGGGGCGAGTGGATTCAGAGTTGGCCTGAGATCAATAACTTGAGTGCATCTCTGTTTCTCTGGTGGCTACAGGATGACTTTATTCCAATGTGTTCATGCGAGCCGGCAGAATATCCACCTGCCAAGCTAGGAAAGAATTACCCGAAAGCTGAAGAATGTCCGACCCTGCTCCTCACAAAGTGGTTGTGTTTCGTTCTCTCCCTGGCCAAGTCGGTCATCATCAATGGTGGATCTAGCAGTATTTTGGTGACTATGTCGATATTTTCTGGATGTACGCTGAGGTGGCCTTGCAAGAACGGGCCGAGATGCAACTGCAATTTCAAGATTCTCGCAAAACCTCACTATTCATTACAACTCCCAAGGTCAGTGGCACAGGCCTGAATTTTACTGCAGCAAATTGATCAGTTATAACCCAAAAATTTTGGGTGTTAAATGAACAATGTCAGGAATTTGCTCAAGTGGTACGATTGAGGCAAAACTGTGTACCGCATCTATGGCTGCTGAATACTGGACGGGACGGTTGTAACGATTGGGTCAGTGAGCTCCACCGCAGGTCTGGAGTGGCAGAATCGAAGGTCTTGCATGGGTTGATGAATTGCCCCGGTATCACCAACAATATGATGTACGTGATGGTCAAGGAACGTAAGAGGCACATCGGATGGCTTAAGCAGGGACAATAAAGATGGTAATAATTTGCAGGTCATGAAAAACTTTGGTATTTTCATGTAGGTATATTTCCATTGTTTTTTTTGTAGTCCCACTAACTTATTCATTCGGAAAGGTATGGCCCTTTTTTTTCTGTTGCAATAGATGGACATTATATAGACACATTTGTGGTGGAAGTTTCTCGAGTTTATGGTTGTTTTATAGACGAAAGTTTCTGGTATTCAGGCTCAATTTATAGATGCATTTGTAGTGGGAGTTTCTGGAGTTCACAGTTGTTTTATTTTAAGATCTTATTGTCAGTCAAAAGATTTAGTGTTCATAGTATTTTTGTAACAGTCCACTTGAGCTGAAATTCAATGACAAATTCCATAGCAACCAAGTAAATGTGTACATCGATGGAAGATTCAACCTTTAGCCTCATCATTCGACCCTACATTATCAATAGTATCAAAGGATTTAATCTCACCGATAAGGGAGTCTTGATGAAAATGTGCCAATCAGCTTGGACACAAAGGGTGTGTCTTGTATACCAGAACTGTTTAGAAATGTGCAGTGCATCCAATCTTAAGTGGACCAGCGTGATATGGGTATTGCTGTCCATTCACCGATTAGAGAATCCACAGACCATCTCCTTCCCACTGCTCATGAATCTATCTTGACAAAGAACCTCTCTCAACTCAGTTCATGCATTTCTCACCGGAGTACCTCTCTGGATCGATGTTGTTATATTGTAGGAACCAAATCAGGGTGGTTTGAACATAGAGTTAGTATATTTTAGGTTAGCTGTAGCATTTTGAACCGTGTTTTCACATCTTTCATTTAATTTTGACCCTCTTGTGTTGTATACTGCAAGCATTGATTGTCTGAAGGTATTCATTTACCCAACCACATGTTGATTGCAATCAGGGCACCGGCAAATCCTCTCCACTCAAATATTTTCATCAGCAGCTGACATAATCTGGAGACCTTCCCTGTGCGCCTGAAAATGAATGATTATGAGCTAATCCATTTGTTTCCTCAATGAGGAAACAGTTTATGCATAACTTCATTACAATGCTTGATTCTTAACCTAATATATATTAGTCGTAGCGAACCTTTAAGATGAACACTTATAATGATTTTTGACTCAACTCCATATGTTCGGTCCACTGAGTAGTTTAAGAATTTGCCAGCGCACCAGTGATCGATTGACAGCAACACCTGTTGCTACTCAACTAAAGGTTAAGTATTGCTCATCTGCTCATTTCTAATGGTTGTCCATTTGAATTCCATTAAACTTTATAAATGACATCATAAACCAAAATTTTTGAATGTAGGCTTATTGAATTGCACAAATGGCATTTATATAGACAAGGCAATTGATGTATCAGATGCTCCATAATGTATGCAGAAAGAGTCAATGTAAAAAGACATTGGGTGGAATATAATAGTTTTAGTAATTAGAGTGAGTACACATATGACCTGACTTATCATTGCCATCTTGGCACTGCAGTGCCAAATACCTTTCTTTCCTGCCCTCTGGATTTTCTTCTAGGTCAACAACTCTCTTGTCCTACCTGAACGTCAACTGCTTAATATAAAGCTCTCTTATCATTCAGTATCCTGAGTGGCAATGCTATATACCGACAATTGCCACAGCTAGATGGGCCTTCTGGGCAGAGCGTCAGAACTTCAGATCATATCCATGAAAAGTTTGTGTTTGCCCCTTTCTGACAATTATCACCACCAACCACACAGACCACAACAGTATACTTATATTCAAAACAACCATGAATCCTTCTGAAGAATCTCTCCATTCTATGTGGAACTTTTTCCCTGCTATGTCAACTGAGGCAAGGTCATTTGGTCGAACTCATCACACGGAATGATATTCAAACATTTCATAGCTGCAACTTTGGGAGATTTAACATTACACGCTCAAACGTATTCACTATGACTCGTGGCGGTGCATAACTCTACTGGTAAATCTTACCAGATATCGCCAACAAGGATCCCTGCCCGTCCTCTATTGCGCGATCATTGAACACACTTCACCTACTATTATCGCTAGTTTTAGGGCAGATGTACTTATTGGAGGT